>OZ008351.1:14496379-14638766 GCA_963931975.1 Cataclysta lemnata
TTATTTGGCTATTGAGATAAAAAGTAAACTAATAAGTAATGTTCCATACGAAAAGTCGATCCCAAAGTTTGATGTAGGATTAAAATAAAATTACACGGACTATAATCTCTCTATCTCTGTTACTTACCTATGTCTGAATGGTTCTTCTTCTTCTTTACCGAGCCAGTTTAACGTTTACACTTGTAAATATTTACAGGGTCATTCCAGTTACATAACGCACCTAGATTGGTCAGAAGATAGCCAGTACATCAGAAGCAACTCCGGAGACTATGAACTACTGTTTTGTAAGTGTAACACCAATTTTTAATAGTGCTGTATGAAAGACAGATGTGTTTGTATATATGGCAGTTTAAGGTGTCTACCTGTTTTATTAATGTTAATAAGTTGCAATGTGGGGCGCCGGCAGAATAGGTACTACATAAGAGATGTATGGTCTGCTGGGACTGTCAGTGTGCGTGTGTGAGCATTTGTGTATATGCGGCGTGTGTGTCTGCAATGCTCTGTGTAATATCTATTTATTCTATAGTAAAAATTTTATTTCTCAATTTAAATAATAACTATTTCTGCTTCCTCATAAATGAAATGTGTTGAACCTAAAGCCAGATCCAGACGAGTGTAACGTGTAATGTAACACGAATTCTACGTCCAGACGAGTTACTGTAAAGCTCGTAGTGCCGTCCTAACCTAGAATTCGTGTTACATTACACGTTGCACTCGTCTGGATCCGGCTTCAATTAACATAGATCGGATGGGAACTACAATCGATGGTGTTCGTTACAGGGAACGCGACCACGTGCCGTCAGATGACGTCGCCGACGTCCCTGCGCGACGTGGCGTGGGCGTCCAACACGTGCCCCATCACGTTCCGCACGGTGGGCGTGTGGCCCGACGCCGCCGACGGCACCGACATCAACTCCTGCGTCAGGTCGGTCCACCTCACCACCCGACGCCCTACCATGCATGGCGCAATATTATATATAAGTCACACCTGCCCGGCTAGCATCGAAAAAAAAGAAAGCCTCAGATCGCATACTCAATCAATATACATATACATACATAAATCACGCCCACATCCCCGAAGGGATAGGCAGAGGCGAACTGGCACCCACGCTTCGCCAATCATATTAGGTCCCATGTAATAGGTGGCGAGCCTATTGCCATGTATCGGGCACAAAAGTCGCAGTACATTGCCATTGCTAGGTGGTATAAGAGGAACGCTGCTGCCCATTCCTCATAATGATTTATCCTTAGTCGCCTTGTACGACACCCACGGGAGAGATTTGGGGTGGTGACAATTGTATTCTACTCTGCCGTCACCACACGGCTGTATACATATTCTGTCAATTACTTGCGATTTGAGACATTGTTTGTTTTATCGCCCTTGGTATAACATGTACATTAGTGTACAGAGTACTATTGTAGTGTAGACATGTAAAAATACCAACCATTGTTAAAATTATAACAACAGGTATACATAATACATCCATGTGTACACCCAGTATACTGTTTATTTTAACAATAAAATAAAACCCCGAGGTATGATGATTAATTAAAAAAAAAAAACACGTTGTTTTTATCGTTTCTACTTTACCCAAAATAAACTATATTTTTCTAAAAACTTAAGATTTTGATAGAGAAAAAATGTTTCGAATAATGTAATTTAAAATTTACGCCAATACGCCAAAATAGCAATGGTCATGTTAAGATTTCGTAAATTATTATAATTTCAGTGATTCCATTGTTAGTGCCATCATCCCTAATCATATCTAGTAAAATTCTAGCAAGTAAAAAGTATGTTGTGCATGTTAATTGGGTAATAAATAATATAATAATAATAATATCCACAGTTTTCTATTCTATGTACTACATGCAATTTATTCATTAATTTAAACCATAAAATGTTTCAGCTCTCACGACAACCGCCTAGCCGCTACAGGCGACGACTTCGGCAAAGTAAAGCTCTACGCATATCCAGTCACACAACCAAAGGTAAGTTAAGATCAATATTACCATTCTTCCCCCCAACCGCAACTATTTTCAGGGTACCCTAAAAGTAGAGTGAGTTTCATCTTATTATGCCGTCAAGTTGGTAGTATTGCAAGAAAATGATACCATGTCAACTTTATTGTACTACCTTTAATTCAGGGAGTTTTTTTTTTCAATTAAGCATATAAACAATAATGCATCTATTTTATTTTGTTATTTATAACTACTAGCGGTACTAAGTAGTAGTCACATGTTAATTTTTTTTATGAAATTCATAAGCCAAAGTTCGTGAACGTTTGCGAGAACAGTTAGTTCATGATATTATAAATGTGATAAAAATTAGATGGATAAATATAAATTGTAGAGACGTAAAAAGGATAGACTCATTAGGTATAAAAAGTTAAATTATAATAAAATATTATATTTACTATGATTAACAATAATTTTGTTCCTACTGCATTTGCTGTCATTAATACCCACCAATCAGCACAGGGCCAGCGTGGTGGATTATGGCCCACTGTCTCTATATTTTTATTGTATGTATGTATTTAGATTTCGATAGAGATTAAAATATAAAATATTATATTAAAAAATATTATAATAAAAAAAATAAAAAAAAAGATTGAAGTGCCCCTGTGTTGTGCGCAGTCGCTGTGTCACCAGTACGGCGGGCACTCGTCGCACGTGACGTGCGTCCGCTTCCTCGGCGACGACACGCGGCTCGTGTCCACGGGCGGGCTCGACACAGCCGTCATGCAGTGGGTCGTCGACTAACCCCGGCACTCGACACTTCGTGAATTTTTTTTTAACACGGCTTGAGATTCATCAAATCTATACACCAATATACAACACTAAGGGCCTGGTTCACAATCGACAAGAAAGTTCAATTGACATATATTTCATATTACAACTGTCAAATGATCTGCGAAGTAAGCTACTTAGGACTAAGTTGTCCATTGTGAAACAGGTCCTTAAAAGAAAAAACGCGCACCCTGAATACTACCCATGCTAACGTAGTCATACAAATACTACGGTGCTTTAAAAAAAATAGAATTTGTTAATTTTGCAAATTATTACAAATCATTCCGTCGGTAAAAATCGAAAATTAATTATACAATTTTGAATTTTTGCTATCTCCATAGTTTTATATGACTAATATCACTCACTTTGATTAATATATTCATTTATTATGGCTTCTTCCTCGATTGCTATGTTATATTCCTCGATAGCTATGATTGTATGTCAATTGTATGGAAAATATTATCAATTTTTAATGATACTTATAATATAACAAACCTAAATTATTGTAGCATCAAAGTCATTTATCTATGGAATAAGCGGTTATCTGGCCGTCAAAGGGTCAGATAGATTTATTCGTGAGATAAGCTATTTATTCGTCGAATAAATCCTATTTGACGATTGAACAATTGATTTTTTTTGCTACCTATCGAATAAACTGTCTGTTTATCTCCCTAAAAGTTAGAAATGGTAGTGTTCAGGGTGTACGTTAATTTTCGGTTACATGTTGTATTTATGAGCACCTTTAAAGTATTATCCTCTATAACGGCAATAACCCGTCTATTTACTCAAATTGTTTAATATGTGGCGATAAATTGCTGTTCTGATTGATTCGTAACGAACTATATTTTTGTGATAAGTTGGGCGACCTAGATGTAAAAGATGAGTACAATTGATTTACTAATTAGATGACACAATTATGTGATCGAGAAAAATAACCGCGTATGTTTCATTTACTTAATAATTATTTTAATTTGAATATCACTAAAGAACGAAGCCAGTTTTATATTGTAGTGCACTGTTTTTGTAGAAAGCACGATAAATAAAATAAATAGTGATAATTAGCAGCTATTTGGAGAAAATTAATATTTTCACTATTTTTGTGCGTTTTGATATGTTGTGATTTTATTTGTTGAATGAGAAATGATTCAAGTTTAGATCTTGACAATCCAGTCACAAGGGTTGCGACAACGGCCTACATCTAGATCTATTTAAATATATAAATAAAAACACAATTTCCACGCATTATTCACACTTTGGTAGCATTAGAATTTTTAAGACAACACTGAAACTAACTTTGGTAATGTTTACACTGGCAACACTGCGAATATTATAAAAAAATAATGTGATTGAGCTTTTTAAAGTAACTAGTATTTATAAGCACAATAAAACAATTTATTGTCATTTTTTAAGCCGTTTTTAGTGTCAAGTTTTACAAATTAGTTTTATGTTTTTATTTTAGGATTTGTGGTTTATGACCATATTTTATAAAGTACAAAATCTCAATACATGTTAACATTAACTGAATATAATTTACCCCTTTACCTTGTAGATTATATGCTTAGTTATAAAATTGTCAAGATATCCTCATAAACCACACTTTTTATTTTATTTTTTATGAATGGGTCACATTTAATTTGTGTTGATCATAATAGCGTGTGCCCTGCATAAAAAGTACGTCCACGTTCGGTAGATTTGTCAGTTTCGTTCGGTTTTGTAACCTAGTCACCGCTGTTTCATTTCATTTCTAATTTTATATAATGTCCATTCCTTAGCGTAGCACTAATTTTCAAGAATGCGTTGTAAATATAATAATGTATGAAGGCGGGTACCCGTCTTATGAATGTGCCTCTAATAAACAATGTTTTATGAAAAAAATTGGTTTTATTTATTTTATAGGATGAACCACACAATACAGGGTTGAAATAACTATGAGCATTGGATAGATGCGTTCTTCTTATGCCACTTGACATACTGCCATTTGCGTGCCCGTTAGCTACTTCCCCTTCGGGAATGAATAGCTTGGCCTATGTATGTACTTATGTATTATCATTAACATATGGAAAATTAAACAATGAAAGTATCGGGCATAAGTTAGTTAAACAGTTTAACCCCCGAATACAGAAACGCTATTCAAAGTTTGAGTCCCGCTTAACATTTAAGTATTGTCAAAATTGACGTTTTTCCGTACAATATCTGACAGGTAGTGTCCACTTAACTTTTTAAGCGGTCCCCTAAATTTGAGTAGCGTTTCTGTATTCGGGGGTAACTCTCATACCTCAAGCCTGTGCCACTTACAACAAAAATATGCAGTGAACTTTCAATACTTCACTTCCCTCACATTATTGTTCCATGGTAATAACAGTAATTAAAAGCAATTTTGTTTTTCGTAGTCCACCATACTTTTTTTTATTTTTAAGTTACATCCAAAACTTGGAATGCAAACTGAGTATCTCAAAGAGTCGATTTAAGTATATGTATTTTAGATTGCAAATTGCTTAATTAGTTGGCGAATATACCAGCGCCGCGAAAACCTAACCTACGAATAGATATGGACAACATTCATGTGATTTTTGTAAATTTTAGAATAATATAGTGACTTCAAATTGCTTTCCAAAATGTACAGCTGTCAAGTCTAGTACTACTACAAATAATACGCACTGCATCTTAGTAACCATTAGTAAAATAATTTTTATTACTACTCTCATAACGACAGGCGAGCCATTAAAATAAAATGTCGATTAACAAATAAACCAATACAAAATAGTAAGTAATACAATTACAAAATAAACAACTCGTAACCAAAAATGTTACCGCTCGCCAAACTCTGCGAAAGCAAGCAAAGCTACCGTTTTGTTAGCGGACCAATTAGTTCACACCACGAAATTCCAGTTTCAGCTTTCGTTAGCATGCTTGGCAAAGTGACGCGAGCAAAAAACCTAAAATAACAAACACCCAACAGTTTCATGTAGAGGCATAATGATCGCAACTGAAATAAATTCATCTGTGTTTACAATATGAGTTAATAAGTATCTGATGCAAGTTGCATTTCATTTCAAATAAATATTGGACAAGTATACTTTTTTGTAATTTCGTCTGAAATTCTCAAGAAATTTACATTTCAGACATTTTTCAATGTTATTAATATTCTTGTCTATATACAACTTGTAACATAAATAACGGGCATTCTGAATACTACCCATGCTAAGACAGTCATATAAATACTATGGTGTTATAAAAAAATCGAAATCGTTAACTTTTTTCTTATCCCATACAAATTGTTCAGTTAGCAAAACAATAAGTATGGAAAATCTGAAACTAATTTCACAATTTCAATTTTGCTATCACCATAGTTTTTATGTGAGTTAGCAGGGGTGTGCTTCTTTTACATGTCACAAAATGAAGTAATTCAACGCAAAACACACTCAGCGCTCAGACGGGACTAGGACGTTAGACGGGTTCACTGAAACTAGCTCAAATTGTCACCGGTATAATTGGACTACTTGTTGCACCGACACTGTTTATTCTATATCAATTGTTCTACACTGTTCGCAGACAGCTCAAGCAATCTCCAAGCCGCCTGCGGGTTCAACTCCTGAGGGTCCCTGCACAAAACCCACACATAGTTGACTCGCATCACTTTGTCCGGGTCACCTTCTATCACATTGTTTTTCGCGTCTCGGACACACATGATCTGCTGGGACTGGAACGTGATCACCAGGACGGGCCCCTGGTCCATCATCTTGCCCATCACAAGCTCGATCTGCTCGATGTCTAGGATCTTCGAGTCTAGGTGATAGCCTAGCTGCTTGCACTGCTTTATGGGCGTGGCTAGGATGTTGAAGACGCCTTCGTAGCACCAGTCTTTGAGTATATCCAGGTCTCCCCTCACCATGGCCTCTAGAATGTTCGGTATGATATCGTTGCCGCAGTCTTCGAGAAACTTCTGTGCGGTGAAGTTGGGGTCTATCTTGCAGATCTCCGTGAGGGTCTTGGAGAGCTCTGTCTTCTCAAAGATGTTGCCGAACAGGCTGCCCACTTTCTCTGTGACGAACCGGGACGCTTTCACTACGGGGTTGTCGGACTCCTCGTACTTTATCTTCCAGTCTAGAACCTATAAAGGACGAGAACTTATTATACTTGGGAAACGTAAGCAAAAGTGAATCAGAATACCAATCACTCTGTTCATTAATCGGCCACTCTATCAGGTCCATTTTTCCATCACTTGTCTATAGGGTAAAATCGAAATGAATCGACAAATTTTTATGGGGGGTGCTAGTGCTATTAAACATTAAAATAGTGAGGTTTAAAAACAAATCAATGTCGACAAAAAAGTATCAATATTTTCCTTTTCTTTTATTTGACACTGGTAAATATACAGATTAAAAACATAAAACAAAAAAAAACAATATAAAATTTATTTAAGAAAAATATTAAATTAAATTCTTAATTTTAAATAAAATTAAATAAATCGTTAGTAATTCGCGGTTTGCTAAACGGACGAGTGCGCTCGGCTAGGTAGTAGAACGCTGTAGGTACAATCACGCGCAATGTGAGTCGACTGCAACTAATAAATCTAATAATTGCGTTCTTGTATTTTATAACTGAATGTTTCATTACAATTTTAATTGTTACTATAATGATCACTATAGCGGTTAAAATGTCCTGTAAAATTTTGTGGACCGATTTCAAATTCACCCTGTATATATTCATCCATCCCGAGGACGTTTTCGGTGCGATGGATGCTATGAATTCGAACCCAGAAAACGCGGAAACAGCAGGAAGATTAAAAAACCTATTACAACGAAAAACATATTCAGTAAAAGTTCGAAAATTTTAAGTCTTGATGCGAGAACCCAACCCACGGCTACCGCAACATCTTAGTTGGCCGAGTGGTATAGGCAGCCACCCGGATTGCGGAAAACGCGGGTATCTTTGTAAATTATATACCTATTTTTTATACTAGATAAGGAAACTCTTGGCCCTCATCTCACCTGATGGTAAGTGGACGATAAAGGCCGAAGATGGAATCGAGCTTCACCTGGAACCTTTAACCACAGAGGTGCTGGCTGACTATCTTATCACAGTCGGACCACAAACCGGCGAGAAGGGAGACCGGAGAAGAGAGCAGATTTATATCGCATTTTAAATTTAATCTAGAATTATTGACTGTATTTGCTGTGAGCTGCTCCCGTGCATTTCTATGCTTTCCTCTCCCAGCCGGTCAGTGTGAACCGCCCCTAAAGCGGGGAATTCACTAGACGGGCATGCCCGCCAGACATGCCCTCGCGGTCCTCGTTTATATAGGCCAGACTGACTGTGACGGTCCTACACTAGGCAAACATCGCACAGTCCTAACAGAAGCGAGGTCCGGCGGGCATGCCCGTGGGCATGTCCATTGTCCGTGTAGTAAATTGTCCGCTTAATGCTGTTAACACTATTATTAAAGCGACAAAAGATATGTTCAACTAATAATCAAACAAAATGTACTAGAAAACTGACCTTGTTGACATACTGGTTGTTGTTCTTGAAGTTCTCCCACTGCTGGTAGAACTTGGAGTCTCGATGCAGTTCCACGCCCACCGTCTCCGTGTCGGGGGCGAAGCTGCGCTCGTCCGCCGCCACCTGGAACCACCCACTTGTTAGCGCCTTCCACAGGTTGACTCTCCCCAATAGAGTGATCAAAATTTTGATTCAACAACGTATTTTTCATCTTATTCATTAAGGGCCGGTTTTTTATGCATATAGTTAACTCTACCAATTTTTAAAAATTGTTACTTATCTTTAATTATTAAACTCATATTAAACAATTAGTAACAATATCAAACTGATATTTATCCGTTAGTAAAATTAGTAACTAATACATACATAAATCACGCCTATATCCCCGAAGGGGTAGGCAGAGGTGAACTAGCACCCACGTTTCGCCAACTATGTCAAGTCCCATGTAAAAGGTGGCGAGCCTATTGCCATCTATCGGGCACAAAAGTCGCAGTACATTGCTAGGTCGTATAAGAGGAACGCTGCTTCCCATTCCTCATCACTGTTAATCCTTAGGTCGCCTTATACGACACCCACGGGGGAGATTTGGGGGGATCTCATCTTATTCATTTATTTATATCAATAAACATTACAGAAAATGCATATAATTAAATAGTACGAGGCAAAAGATAGCTTGTAATGTAGGTATTACATAAAATCCGTGTATGAAATAAGTATAAATCTTTACAGTCTTATACAATAGTTTTCCATGCTGGCCGGGGTGAGAAAAAAATAACGTAGAATAGGCCAGCCCCGACTCATCCTGTAGGTGTCGTAAAAGTCGACAAAGGGAGATTGCCCGGTGCAGACCAATAAGCACCTTGGGGCACCCGAATGGTGGAGGGCAAACCACCAACAGCAGCACGAGGGTCGGCGTTAGGCAGGCGGCCAGCTGTAAACCTTAGGCAACACCTTGAGCAGTGCGGATTGGAATGTTGTCATTCTAATCACTCCCTCCGTTCATCGAAGGCCGAAAACTTTTAGCATTTGATGGATTCACCATGCTTCCATAGTGTGGCAGAGGGGGAAGTCAGTAGCAGTATGAGGCTTGTGATCCCAAGTGTACGTTTACGGGATCCCTTCACAACATGTCAACACTCACCTTCTCAGTCATATTTGGTAAGATTCTTTGAGAGGTCTTTTAGTAATGTGTATAGGGATTACGGCCGTGTGGTGACGGCAGAGTAGAATACAATTGTCACCACCCCAAATCTCTCCCGTGGGTGTCGTACAGGCGACTAAGGATAAATCAGTGATGAGGAATGGGCAGCAGCATTCCTCTTAAACCACCTACCGATAGCAATGCACTGCGACTTTTGTGCCCGATAAATGGCAATAGGCTCGCCCCCTATTACATGGGACCTAATAATTGGCGAAGCGTGGGTGCTAGTTCATCTCTGCCTACCCCTTCGTGGATATAGGCGTGAAATATGTATGTATAGGGATTTGGCGAAGTGATCCCCGAATGAATTCCATAAATCAAGGCCATAGCGAAGGCCAGACGAGCAGTGGGGACATTAAAGGAATGATGATGATGGATTGCTTAAAGACGTATGACCTATTATAAATGAAAGAGAAAACATACTGCGCCGACCCCAGATAAACTGGGAACAGGGCAAGAAGATAAAAAAAAAGATTATCATCATCATCATCACCAGCACCAGTCTTTTTAATGTCCCCACTGCTGGGGCACAGGCCTCCTACTTTCACGAATGGAAGAATATAGGGAGGTTGGGCCATAACCCACCACCCTGGCCCAGTGCGGGTTGGTGTGTATTAACGACTGCAGATGCAGCCGGGGCCAACGGCTGAACGTGTCTTCCAAAGCACACAGGCACTCGCCATAATACATTTTTGGTCACCTATCCAAAGACCGGCCTTAGCGAACATTGCTCAGTTTACGCAATGACAGGCCAAGCGCGCAATGCCACTGCGCTAATGAGCTCCACGTAGAAGAAGATATAAAAACATAATTAACCTAATTACCTCAATACGCTTCCGTAAGGCCATCGGTGACACATATACGCGACCTTCTATGCCTCGCGGAGATATCTCGTTCTTCACAACCGCTGTAGCCTGTAACATACAACCGCAAATTAATGTTTCTATTTTTACATACACATACACAAATCCTGCTTATCCCCGAAGGGGCAGGCAGAGGTAAGGCACCCATGTTTCGCCAAATATGTCAAGTCCCATGTAATAGGTGGCGAGCCTATTGCCATTTATCGGGCACAAAAGTCGCAGTACATTGCTAGCCTAGGTGGTATAAGAGGAACGCTGCTGCCCATTCCTAATCATATTCAGATTTATCCTTAGTCGCCTTATATAACACCCACAGGAAAGATTTGGGGTAGTGACAATTGTATTCTACTCTGCCGTCACCATGCGGCATTTCTATTTTTAACATTATAAAAATGTGTAATAATTACATGTCTACCGCGACTGTCTTCCAACAATAACATATTAGGTTAAATTGGCTCAGGTGATTTGTTAATTTAGTGTATAAGTTCACTGTAACAGCTTGCTGTAACGGTATGACTGACATGTCTGTAAAGATAAAAGTCCGTCAAAATAAAGAGAAAAAAACTATAAAAATGGCAGAGCAGAATACAAAATGCCACCGCCCCCAATCTGACTCGGGAGTGTCGTACAAAGCGACTAAGGGTTAAGACAGCGATGAGTAATGGGCACCAGCAATATAAAGCTCAAATTAAGGTGGCAACTGTTTCACTACCACCTTGTATAAAGTGTATTACCCTACCATACAATAACCACTCACTTGCGAGATAGTCCTGAAGGCTGACGTCTGTCCAAGCTTCTGCTTTGTATCAGCTATGCTCTCCGCCGCATCTTTGGCAGTCTTCGATAGGTCTTCCGTCAGCTTGCCTGGAATTGTGGTATGGAAATTAAATTAAAACATTTTAAACATACCTACTAATATTTAAAAGAAGAGTTCTGTAGAATAAAATATTCATTTATTTTAATAAAGTAAAGTAAGCAATTTTTGGAATTTAGACATGCCATATTTTGGTAAAAATCACAAAGCTATCCTGCATATTAATGGCCTGCTGAGGCCTGTAGTCTAATGTGAATTTGTTGTATCAAACTTCAAAGCCCACAGACAGATCAACTGCTTATCAATCCAAAGCATGAATGGTATTGCCATACAATTTAAACTTTTTTTACTTTTAAACTTTAAACCAACTTGCATACAACATAGACGCTGTTTTTTTACTTGGTTTGTGCATCATATTAAAGGCAGCATGGTAACTAATTGAAACCACCACTTTTTATTTTGAAGCTTCACATTTTATGATTAACATAATAAATAATTTAAATTAAAATAGACATTACATCCTTACCTGCTTTTTTGGCGATATCAGTTTTGCTGGCTTCCTCAAAAACATGTTCTACTTTCCCTTTGATTCCTTCAAGTGTCTCCTTGAGTACTTCGGAACTTTTGGATGCTTCTGACTCCACAGCATGGAATTTGCGTCTGGCTGCCTACAGGTGTAATTAAAGTGCCTTTGTTACAAACATTAAGCAAAGTAAATTGATTCTATCTATGCTATGACAACCTATGCATCATTAACTCAATGATGCATAGGTTGTCATGTCATAGGATGATGAAAGAATGAAGAAGAATAAAAGGATCTCTTGAAAAAAATTTTGGACATGAATGGAGAAAAGGCAAAATGTTTAAATACAGAATACTATTTGTACAACAATAAAAGAATTTAAGAAATCAGAAGTCCAAATGCCTGAAACTGAATTGCAGGAGTGTGAATATTGATGAGGATAAATATACAAAGGACTTAAACAATTATTTAGCCAATACAAAAACAAAAATTGAAAGTAATATTTACCTGTAAAGCATCTGAGTTCTCCAGTTTATGTGCCTCTTCTCGGAATTTCTTGATGTTATCTTTCATTTCTTTGTTCTTTGCTATGTCCTCTTTGATATTTTCTATTATAGAAGAAAAAAAGCCTTTTCGGGCAGAGTAGAGACGGCATTCTTGTAGCTTTATCTGAAATTTTTAGGCATAAAAAACATATTAATATAAATTGGGAGCTTAAAAGTTATAATATTATTTAGTTTAGTTTTTTATGAGAGAAAGATGTAATATTGGAGAACAATGATGATATATTTTTTTTTAATAATATATTTCTTTGAAAAGTATTGCATACAAACTTAAAAAATCTACCAAACAGTTATTTATCTTCATAGAGGAAATATTGCAAATATTTTACTACGAGGGTGGGTCAATAAGTCCGTGAGTTTTGAAATAAAACACAGATTTTTTGATAAATAAATTATTTTATTTTTCAACGTAGTCTCCCTTGAGCTCTATACACTTTGTCCAACGCTCCTCCAATTTTTTTATCACTTCCAAAAAATATGATTTGTCGAGGTTAAAAAATTTCAAAAAGTCACTGACTTATTGACCCGCCCTCGTAATATTTAATACTGCACCTACCTTTAGGTATAGGGGAGGTTGATAATGTCTATAGGATAAGGGGAGGTTGATGATGATCCTGTAATATTTAATGTAAAAAGTGTTCAACATTAATTCTGATTTCCATAAAAAATATATAATTACAATCATCAGCCTTAAGATTTTAGATGGAGAAAGAAAGATAATTATAAAATTTGGTAAACTAGATATTTATTTGGTTAAAATGTTGATTTTATGAGAATACAATGTCATGGTTTGAATGAAAAACGATAAATGCTTATATATTTTTTACTGTGCATCTTATTCTAAATTTTGCTCTTTTCAATAGATAACAAACCTGTTCAGATTTCAATGTAAGGGCTGTAGGCTTAATATTCACTGGTAAGACACATTTCCAACGTGCTGGACTGTAGAATAGGTGCCGACATGTGTGCTAAAAATTAATATCACAATTTTTATATCACAAGGACATTTTAAATAACCTACAATAACAAATTTATATAAACCATTTATAACTTGTACCATTTCTATAAGAAACTTTTATCGACACCACGTGCAAAAGTTTATTCTACAATTTTGCTTCGATATAGTTAATAAATTTATTTAGTTACAGTATGTGTAGATTTTATTAAAATATTTGTGAAATTCTATTCATATTCGGTGCAATCAAATGTCAAAAGAAGTTATAAAGAATAGAAGTAAGAAAGAATGAACTGTCAATGTCAGTTTATCTATTACCTATGTCATTTGCGGTTTTCAATCATGGACCAAAAATGCGATGTTCCATTTTCAGTAAAGAGTTTCTTCATTGAAATCTTGTAGTATTTGGATTACAATCAATTAAAAAATTAGTTACAAAGAGCGAAACTACGCTGCTTATTTGGTTTTACCACAAAATATCTCAAACATATTATTATGTATTATTTTAAAAGTATAGTCGTTTTCATCAATAAAGTTTATCAAAGTGTTTTATAGAATACAGAATACCCACCCAGTCCACCCACACAATATTATTTACAATATCTAGAATAAGACAATCAAATTCAGTGACTCTACAGATTGAACGCCAATACTGACATCATCATCAGTACAATCAGTGCGGGGGCGCTTAAGTGTTAAAAATAACATTTAAATTATAACATGCTTTATATACAAAAAAAAACACAACCAATCACATTTCAAATAAAGTAATGGCTGTATAGGCATCATCTCATTGCTTGAGAGAAAAAAGCATTTAATTTTAACTATAAACAATAGAAATCTATTCTTCTTGTACGTATTTCCGGATGTCAATCAAAGTTTAATTTAATATCTCTTTAATTTTAGGGATCACGGAAATAAACAAATACTCAATAAATTGTTTGTCAAGTAAAGCTAAAGAAATGAGATACATTTTTTTCGTAAGCAGATACCATAGAAAATATTGTTTACATTGTTTCGAGTTTAAAAAAGTTATAACTTCCGGTATGAACTTAGTTCCAGAAACATAAGAAAGTGTTCAATTTCATTTATTTTACGCCGTCATTGGAAGTTACAGAAACGTATTACGTTTATTAAAATTTATTTTATTTTATATTCCTCATTAATTAATTGTAAAAAGGTGTTAGTGTATTATTAGCAAACTCAATCATTGACAGTTTCACGAGGAGGTGCTTCGCTTCGTCATAGACAGTGGAAGGTACCTACCAACGTAATATCGAATGTCTATTCCTATATTTACGTATTATAGTAAGTAGGTATTCTTTCGTGGACACCACGTTTTTGCCAGCTGGTGCGTACATTGTGGATTTTTATATTGGTTAGGATAGTAGTTTTATGCGTGAAAGTTGTAGTAATGGGTTAATGTTTAGCACATAATAGTTAGACTAATAGTGCTGTTCGTGTCATTTGTGGCAGGTTGGCGCTCCCGGCGAGTCGCGAGGACGTGTTTCCCTGGTGCGAGCTTCGTGGAAGCCAGGATTTAATATTCCCGATCGTCAGCTCTCGTCCATAGGGGCGTTACCGTTTTATATGACTTTAGCAAGATTTACAGGTGAGTTCGAACCTATTTTATGCCAGTATTATTCGGTCTTAAGGTAAAACCTGCGGGCCCGGCGGGAGTCTCGACCACATGCGAAAATCGTAAAAATTCTTACAGAACATGACTTCAGCAATCAAAGTTACACCACATTACTTATGTTACATTATAATTCCTGCTCACCTTCCCCAAACCAAGCAGTCTATTATACTGCTTACTTATTATTTTATTTCCGAAATAAAAATATACCTTTCTTGCTTTTAACACAAATATTTTGTAGTTCTAAATTTTTTATTTTAATAACCTTAAGTTTAATGTGTGACAGTTAAAAGCTACTTATTTATTACTAGGCACCCTTGTGGTCAAAAGGTACAGACAGCATGTCATGTTACCGTATGCCAAATTTTCACAATCAATTTGCATCCAAAAAAAGGCTGATAATTTCACATAATTATCTTATATAAAAAATTATAAGGCAATTATTTAAAATTGAGACATTATTCCTTCAAATATTCATTATCTGCAAATTCACTATCCTGTTCAGTGGTTGTATATTAGTTATTAGTAGTAGTCTTAATTACTTATTGTATATTTTATAAATTTACTTTATAAACTTACAGCAGCAAGTTAATTTTGTTTTACTTTTAATGACCTTGGTTTTTTAAGTTAATCAGCCACTTTGAATATGCCTGTTTCCATCTTGAACACTATTTTTAACAATTATCTATTTAAACATTATCCATTTAGTTTTGAAAAAGAGACTTCTTTGTTAATTTTTTTAATTAAAATGGATTGTACAATACCCAAAGAGGGTTGGTGTCAGGCAGGCGGCTGGCTGTAAAATCTTGAGCAGTATAAATTGAAATGTTATAATTCCAATCACTCTCTCCATTCATCAGTCTCTCAACATGGTCTGTTGAGTACCTTTCCGGTGTGCTGGAGATATGAATCAAAAGGGAGTGCATGGCTGATGACGTCTGACCAATATGAATGGAATAGGAAACATACTTTGTCAACCCCAGATAGACTGGTAACTGAGCAGGGTGAAAAAGGCTGGATTGTACAAAAAATATATTATAAAAACAATATCACATAGACTAACCTAATAACGAAAGACCAATTGAATCAAAATAAAACACAAACTCTCTAAGTTATGAGTAGGTCTTGTGAAAACTATATTTACTACTATCACCACGACACTGTGGATTTCTTGACATCCTCTTCTTCTCTTTGCCGATATCCTACTCTAACTGCCGCACTCAGAGACGTAAAATAACGTTAATGAGTACTTAACGTCAAAAAATTACAATTTAAAACTAGTCGCTATTCTTGCCGGGTCTATGGTCTAGATTTGAATGAAAATTTTTGACATTAAATACTCATTAAAGTTAATTGACGTCTCTGAGTGCGGCAGTAAGTGGGCTGGCACATCTCTTGCCAATCATACAATTTCTTGTGTGGTGACACTCTGAGGTAGGTACATTTGTTCTCATCATCTCTTGTACTCAGGATGTTAATTGTGTAATAATTTTTATACCTAAATTTAGTTTTGTCATACCCATTATTGTAGTATATTTTGAAGATTTATCGTACATATATACATACATACATAAATCACGCCTATATACCTCAAGGGGTAGGCAGAGGTGAACTAGCACCCACGTTTCGCCAATTATGTCAGGTCCCATGTAATAGTCGCAGTATATTGTTAGGCGGTAGGTATAACAGGAACGCTACTGCTCATTCCTCATCACTGTTTTATCCTTAGTCGCCTTGTACGACACCCACGGGAGAGATTTGGGGTGGTGACAATTGTATTCTACTCTGCCGTCACCACACGGCGTCGTACATATAGTATTATAATAGGTTGGGGAAAAAGTTTCTTCGCATTTTTTAAGAAAATTCAAAACATTTTTTAATATAGTTTATTTACATTTAACTAAAGTATGTAGGTACCATTTTGTTCGATAACTTTTTGCCATCTTGTAGGTAGGGACATGATCCCATTGCTATAGAAATTTTGGGACTTCTGGTCAAAATATCGCGACAAGTGGTTTTGGCAGTCCTCTCGTGATGTTAATCTGACACTGCCTAAAGAATTCTGAAGAGACCGAAACAGGTGGAAATCTGAAGGTGCAAGGTCAGGACTATACGGCGGATGCATTAACACCTCCCAGCCAATTTTTTCTGAGTGGCTAAAGATGTGTGAGGTCTAGCGTTATCATGATGAAAAACCACACCCCTTCTGTTGATTAATTCCGGCCGCTTTCTCTCAACTTCTTGCTTTAATCTCATCAGTTGTTCAGAGTAGAGTTCAGAATCGATGGTCCTGCATGGTGGTAACAGCTCATAATGAATAATGCCCTTCCAGTCCCACCCCACACACACAACACCTTGTTGCGAGTTAACCCGGGTTTCGCCACAGTCTGTGAAGCCTGACTGGCCTTTGACCACGACCTTTTTCGCACGTTCTTGTCGTACGTGATCCACTTTTCATCACCAGTTATCAGCTTCTTCAAAAATGGTTCGGTTTCATTACGTCGTAATAAAGAATCACAAATGAGTACACGGTTCATTAGGTTTCTTTCAGTGAGCTCGTGAGGTACCCAAATGTCGAGCTTTTTTGTGTACCCAGTTTTTTTCAAATGCGCCAAAACTGTTTTGTGGTCAATTCCCAGTTCTTCAGCTACGTCGTAACTACTGACATGCCGATCTTGCTCCACTTTTTCAAAAATGGCATCCATTTTATCTGTAATAGGGCGACCAGAGCGACGTGCATCTTTGACATCAAAATTTCCGGATTGAAAACGCTTAACCCAAATTTGTGCTACTCTCACAGACACTGCACTAGGTCCATAAACATCGCAATTTTTTTTCGCGGCTTGCGTTGCATTTTTACCTTTTTTGTAGTAAAATTTTAAAATGTATCGAATTTCTTCATTAGATTCACTCATTTTGGCGGTACGAAAAACAAATGAAAATCACACATTTTCCTATGTTTTTTTATGAATTTGGAATTATGTTCTTTAAAATTTAAACTTTCAATGATACCAAAACCAGCCAGATACAAATAGTATAGCCGAAGAGATTTTATTACAAGTTTATACATACTATAATGCGAAAAGACTTTTTCCCCAACCTAATATATACTTACTTATACGTTATAAACACCTTTTTTCTAGGCAGAGTTGTCTTAACACCCCACATTTCGCGAGGTTATTTAAGGTGACCCTAATAAAAGGAGGCGAGCCTATTGCCATTGCACCAGGACTAATTCAGACACTTTGTTTGGACACCACTCACGAGAGCACAATGTTTCATAGATTTATCGTGTCTGCAAAATATTGCACGTAACATGCCTGATGGATATTAGATAGCAACAGGCTTTTCACATTTTTCCTCTGCCTACATACGGGTTTGAGTTGTCAGTATATAGAGTCACCTATATAGAGTTATTGGTATCGGCTTTAACTCCGATGTTATCCAATAGCGACTGCCATATTCACCCGCGCCATGACTAAACGCTAAGACGGCCAATGCGACCGGCCGACAAGCTGTCTGGAGCCATATCGATTGTCTGTATTGCTGACGGTTAAAGACGGCGATGAGTAATGGGCAGCAGCGTTCCTCTTATGTAGTATAAGCTAGCATTGTACTGCGATTTACGTGCCCGTTGGATGGCGAAACTTAGTCGTTGTGGTGTTAATTCACCTCTCCCTCTGCCTACCTCTTCGGGAATAAATAAATAGGCGTCATATGTAATGACATAGTCCTTGGTAATATTATACCTACTTTACTTTACTTCAGTGTGCTGAGCTGTGTTTATTTTAAGTAAATTCCTTTGTTGGTCTATAAATATTCGATATACATATAGGTACTCTATATAAATATACATATACTGTATATGCATATATGTATGTAAATCATCCCTTTCCCCTCTAAGGTGTAGGCAGAGGTGTCGTAACACAGTAAATTTGACCAGCTTATTTCAGTTTTCATGTAATAGGGCAATCCGAATAAAGGGAGCTTTAATTGGGGTAATTTGCTTTCGTTCTAGTTAGTTTAGTCTCGTTAGTTAGTTCTCCATCGTCCTTATTGACTACATATATGTTTTGAAAAAAAACCCCAATGCAGTAAATTAAGTAAGGCGAGCACTTCTGCCAAGAAATTAAATCATCTCAAGGAAGTATACATACCTAAAGCATTGATTCAATCAATGACTGAAAGGAGACTGACAAAAAGGATTTATATGGCGACGTTATTGGAGAAATGGGAAGGGCAAGGTCTAGGAGGATCTTCTCTATGTGTGTATGTATTGATTCAATTTCTCACACATATCACGCCTTTCTCTGTTATTCTCATAACAACAAGTGTACTTTGGAACTGGAAGTATCCATCTTATTTATCAAGTGCTCGACCGCACATTGACACACTCGCCTCTCTAGACTTCCTACCGATACTAAGATCTTTAAAGGCGCTTGACATCAGCTTATATCTTGTTGGATAAACTACTTTATGTGGAACAGTGAAGGCTCAAAGTCGCGCTAAACTGCGGGCGGTATATTGCATGCACCGATGCATACGACCACCCCCGCCCCCCGATCGATAGTGGTTCCGGCTCCAATTGCGGAACATTGTATCGGTTCACGCTCCTTTATGTTATCTATCAGGAGCCTTGAAGCCTTTTAGCCCACCCACATTGCAGTTCATCTAACTAGGGAAATATGGACAAGGAAGGGTCCTTACATCTTACATACGTCACGCATCTTTATCCCCTAAGGCAGAGGTGAATTAACACCCACTTTCTTCGTTTATTCCTCTTTATTACTGTAAGACACCGGAGACAAAGAGTTTTGACTAATGATCGGACAGATCATTAGTCAAAACTCTTTGTCTCCGACTTGAAATTGCTTACCCCTTATAATATTGTTATATTATTTATTAACTCACATTGATAATAATATAGCTTCATCGTAAATTAGGCCATTAACAGCAATTGTCTCAAATCGCTACGCTTAAATATACTTTATTTACTGTTTCATGTGAATAAATGACATGTGACGCCACTTCAAAATTGAGGAACCAGCGTTTAACTATAATCAATACCTGTGCCGATATCCTTAATGGCCACCGCCGATATAATATAACACCGCCTGTATATGTAAACGTTGGGCCCGATAAAGTTGCGCGTTGAGCTATTTTTAAAATACTCGCCACCAGGTATCACTATCGCACCGCGTGCTTGACGACGAGAAATCACATTTTTACTTTATATTTTAAACTATATCGAGTGCAGCTACATATAAATTGTGATCATGTGTGTGATTAACATACCTTCTATTATTTATTTATTTTTAATTTGAACATTATATTTTACTTGTCACGCTTTTCTGTCACAGGGGTAGGCAGAGATCACTTCTTTCTACTTGCTACGATACTTGCATAATTATTTCGCTTCATCCAATCTCATTGATGTCTTCATTCATGCATGCCCGTCAGTTTCTGGTCCTCTTGACCTGGCCCTTGTGTAAAAACAGCTTATGTCTTAGTTTCTGCACAAATACCATCTACTATTTGGATGACCATTTCTATTCCAGCTACATGGGACTTAATATAGTTGACGAAATGTGTTAATAAAACACCTCTACCTAGCCTTCCGGAGATATATATATATGCGTCATTAATATGTTTTTTTTTATTATTGACCTAGGTACTAGATACTGCTGCTAAGCAAAGGTCTCCCCCGCAACTTCCTATGTATGAATGTTCATAAAAAAATATGTATTAGTAACTGCACAAAACGCCATCCACTATTTGGATGGGCACTTCTATTCCGACTCCCTCGCGGTGTGTTCGGCCGGTGGTATTACGTTGCACGGTTGCCGAAACATAGTTATGTCATCAAGGTCGATGAACTCGCCTTTCTCGTCTAACACAGAGACCTCGTTTGGTGGCGAGCGTGTGTCTGGCGTGTATAGGGCTCACTCGATATACGCAATACTTGCAAAAATCATGATGGCGTGACTCTGTGAAAAAATAAATTTTTAGATCACATCTTTCTACCCTACCATGGGGTAGGCAGAGGTGTTTTATCTCTTTATAGGGCATTGGTAAAATTATAGTAACCATCATAATTTAATCCTTAATGGTTTATAATAAGATTTAACAATAAATAAATTGAAAATTTCCATGCGATGCCCTATAAAGGGCATCAGCGATTCGCCGGCTTACTTTAGGTCCCATATAACAGGGGGCGAGCCTATTGCAATTCACCGGAAACTTTAATCGCAGCAATTTGCTACATGGGGGGCACTAGGAACTGGTTATTCAATTCCTGGTTATTAAGTGGCCCTTAAGTAGCCATGTACGACACTCATCAGAGAGACAGGAGTGGTGACAATTGTATTCTTCTCTGCCGGTCACCTCACGTCCTTCTGTGTGAAGGTTGAAATGAATAATTCACAGCTCGTCACGGCGACCCGCGTACCTTTTATCGGTAAACTGTTTCAGTATCTGGTGCAGACAGATTTCACGGACGCACTATCTGATACTAAATCGCATACAGCGTCACGCAATAATAGCTGGTGCGAAGATAACCTTATTTATCCATCCGTGGACATACATCGCTGGCGGGCTTCTGAATCTGTGACTTGAAAATCTCACAGGGGTTTTACTGCCGCACTCAGAGACGCCAATAAACGTTAATGAGTACTTGGTACTAAAAAATGACAATTCAGAACTAGTCTCTATTCTTGCTGGCTGTGTAGCTAGATTTAAATATCTTTTTTTGACATTAAGTACTCATTAAAGCTATTGACGTCTCTGAGTGCGGCAGTCAGTGTTTCAATAGTATTAAGAAAATTATGGTTAAAAAAATTATAGTTTTGATGCGGGAATCGACGAAAAAAACAACATGGTTGGCCGAGTGATACCTATAGGCATCTCGCATCTGCCCGGATGGCACAGGACGCGGATTCGATCCCAGCATCAAGACTTATAATTTTTTGAGCTTTATCTAACCACAATTTTCTTTGTAATAATGTTTCTAATATTTAATAATGTTCAAATAAAAATTAAAAATAATATTGAATTACAACTGAGCTAAGACTGTTACGCTAATGTTGGCATAATCATCAGGCCTTGGGTACTCATCTCGTGCGAAGGCACTGGCATTTGCCAGAATGTCAATAGAACGGAGCTCTTATTCGAGAGTTGAACGGCCGACACTCCGCGTGCCGCTCGAATAGCATGTTATCGATCAATTTCCCAATGCAACCATTGACGTTTGCAAGTCTGACCCGCGTCACCACATGTAGGTATCTTGAGATATGTAAAGAATACCAATCCGTATACGTTGTCGACGAGTTTTAGGAATTTGTGTAATGAAAATGTATTAATTGTACTATTTCTTCTACTATGTATCGGGCACGTAAATCGCAGTATATTGCTAGCTAGTAATGCTGCTGCACATTACTCATCGCTGTCTTTACCCTTAGTCACAAGTACGACTCCCGCATAAGAGATGTGACAATTTTCTTGAAGAGATCTGTTTCAGCTATAAGACCGTCTCTTGTGCTCCGTTGTTCATGTTACTTCTTATAGGTATATGTCCTGTATTTTGGTGTACAATAAAGTGTATGTATTTATAATTCTATTCCAATTCTAACTCTGTTTCTTGAATTCGGATTACATAATGCGTCACTATTGTTTCAGTCGCTTAAAGTGTATTTTGCAGAAATATTCAGCCTACCCTCATTCTTAACTAACAATGATTCCACAGAGAAGGGTGGAAAGTGTGCCTCTAGGATGCAGAGGTATTCAAGTTCATTGACCCCGCTGTAAAGTTTACAAAGGTGGGGGGGGGGGGTTTGGGAGAGAATTTGTGACAAATTTTGTCGACTTGTCGTTATATTCCGACGGTTTACTAGAGCTTTGAGGTTAATGCTTTTTCAAAGTAATTCATTAAAATATTACTTTAGACGAGCATTACGTAGCCTCGATATAAGTTCATGGCTTTTTGAGACTTAGGAAAATCTTTCTTTATTGTATTCAAAATATCTGAAGTGCTTTCTGGCCCATTTGCCCTAAAACATCGACTTACTTACTTTCACAAAGAAAAATAGGTTAGAAAAGGTTTGATAATTAGTGAAAATAACTTTGTAATCTTTTTTTTAAAGGTATAATTTTCAAATGTAAATAAACTTACTTAATTACTTATTTTTTATAATTCTCACATATCTTACGAATACCAGCCATAGCATATTGCATAACTAAGTAGAGATCATTCAGCTATTAGACAACTTTTGCACCATTGGTGAATAAAAATGTATGTAGGTTAGGTATATTGTGATGCTAATACTTTAAAGTCGTTTTAGGCTTCGCAAGGGGGACCTGAGGGAAGGTGGTTATGTAATCGATCGCCGCAGAACGCATGCGTGCGTGCCCCCCGCCCTACCCCCGCCGCCGCGAAACCTACGAGCTTTAGGCTATGCGAAATAACACTTAGCTGGAATGATAAATGACCAACGTAGCGAGATGATGGCCTCCGAGATCAAATTGGCTACACCTGGGATGATATTGAAAGTTTTTACGCGAGCTTTGTCGTTTCACGCACGTCATGCGGCAATGAGATGTGGGAGCTTCTATTGAAAATATTTAATATGGGAAGCCGCGTGGTGACTGCAGAGAAGAATACAATTGTCACCACCTCCAATCCACTCCCGGTGGGTGTCGGGTCGTACAAGGCTACTAAGGGTTAAGCAGCGGCAGCGATGAGTAATGGGCAGCAGCGTTCCTCTTATATCAACTAGCAACATACTGCGGCTTGCGTGCCCGATTGATGGCAATAGGCTCACCACCTATGACCTAAAATAATTGGCGAAACGTGGGTGATAAAATAAAAAATGGTTTATTCATATAAGGTACTTATCATAACATACGATTACGAATCTTGTGATGAATCTCGTGAATCTCATGAATCTTCAAAGAAATAACGTTAAACATTGGAAACGTGTGTATCATTATTCACTGATAATTAATCACCTCTGCCTACCCCTTCGGGGATAAATAGGCGTGATTTATGTGTGTGTGTTTAACGTGCAGCTCCTTTTCTCCACATTGATCCATCCATCAAAAGCGATTGCTTTCAATATTACTTTTTTTTTTCCTCAAACATCACAAGTGTCTCGCAAACAAGACGGATTGTATGTAGGTGCGATACTTGGTAACCTATTGTTGTGTAGTATTTTATTATTCTTTCTCTTCGCGTACAGATTTATCAACAGTACGGTATTTTTCTTCCTGCCCCCTGTTTCCAGTTTATTTTTGGTAGGCGCAGTATTCCATTAATGTTGGTCAGAAGCCATCAAACCATCCATTCCCTTTTAATTAATTTCATATCATCCATCACACCGGAAAGAAGCTAGCTAGTTATATATAAATGTATAGAAAAGAGACTGAAAGGACCATATCGGGAGACCGGTGAACGGGGAGTGATTGGGATCACAACAATCCAATCCATACTGCTTAATGTTTTGGCTTAGGTTTTACAGCCGGTCCGCCTGCCTGACATCAACCTTCTTGGGGTATGCTGTTGTTGGAAATTTACCCTCCACCATTCGGGTGCCCCAAAGTGCTTATTGGTTTACACCGGGCAATATCCCTTACTCAACTTTTAGGACATCCCTGGGGTAAGTCGGTGCTGGCACATTTATATTCTAAGTTATATTTTTGCTCCCAGGCCGGGCTAGCTACGTTGATCTAATATAATTTAAAAATCTCGTGGCACAGTGTTTGTTATCCGACTCCGAAACTGCTTGACCGATTTTTATGATTATGTCTGAGAATTAGTCGTAGGTTATTTTTATACCCATAGGACCCTAGATGATAAGGGCAAAACAAAGTTTGCCGGGTCAGCTGGGATGTTTTCTTTCGTGTGTCAATCGTGTTGTTAATATTCCCTGTGCCGTTCCCACACGTACACAACATAGTCCGTACTTAATTCTTGTGATCCGTTGACATTGGCCCGGTTATCGCCGCGGAGTTTATTAACTCGCTACCGGTGTCGACAATGGGCGATAACAATGCCCCGGGTGGAGTGGAGTGCACGGACCATCGCTTGTTTATAGCCTAAAACTGTGATTGTCAGTGGGACGAACGGCGTGTTGTCCGTAAAATACGACGCCTCATTGTAGTTCTATTACTTCAGAGGAGCTCGATGTCGCACTGGCTAAGGCACGTTGCGATGTCGTGCTCGTGTCGCTAGCTCGTCGTAGATTCCCACAATACCACGTCGCATCTGGAAACGATGCCGCGTCGTACCACGATGCGACGTCGTATCGTGTTCACGTGAACGCGTCTTAAAGCTAAATGTTAGCCGGACATAGGTTGGGTGATCAAAAACATCTCGAGTTCCCCCGTGCTTTGAAAGACACGTTAAGTCGTTACTCCTGACTGTATCTGCAGGCATTAATACCGCCCATTCTCCCTATATTCTTCCATCCTGTGCAGGGCCTGTGCCCCAGCAGTGGTGAAATGAAATGAAAGAGCTGATGATTGTGATACTTCTATGATTGATTTTTTCACGGATAGTTTCAATTGATTCACCATGCGGACGTCGCGCGCGAAATAATACCATTGGGCTTACATAAAGTAGGCCGTTCGTTTGTTCCTTATAATGCCTTCCACGTTTCTACCTTCTTTGATTATTGATAAAACCATTTATAATAAGAATTTATACATATTTAATTTGGAGCTTATGTGGATCGAGATAATTATGAATATTTTTATCTCGAGAGCGGTTAGCATGAAATTACCTATTAATGTTTCAATGGAATCTGTAGTAGAATAATTTCCATAATAGAATCGTTTATAGCCGTATCATTGCCTATTTCTATTTGACGACCAATTATAGGTCTTGTATTAGATACTTGTTTAACGTCAAGCTTTGAAGATGGTCTGAATAATTCATCATCATCATCATTCATTCATTGATACATTTGGATAGATAACCGAATAATGACTCTGGGCATAGATTTCACTGTGTTATATGGGTACTCAAGGAGTACATGATTCGATAAGAACATTATATTTTGCCTTAAACACAAACACGCAAACATCGGTAATAACTCTGCAATTAATTATTATGATTAATTGTAGGTATAATTGCAGTCTAACTAAAATACATATATATGTTTTTCGTACGCGGTCATAGTTACGAGGTTTCAGTCTAAAGGAAATTTTGTTATAGTAGAACATTTATATTTTTAACGTCGGCAAGAGTCAGTTTTAACAGAAGTTTACCTAATATGGTCTCCAGGGTTAGTTATACGAGTAAGCCGCTGAATGTAGGACCGATCGGATTGGGGAGCTATGCCCAACAGTGCATGGGCGTCTCTCGACTGAAAATTCGGATGATACAAACTAAACAAAATATCTAGGGCCGGTTTTGTGATACATAGTTAACTGTTAAGCAATTGTTGAAAATTGTTACTTATCTTTAAATATCACTGATATTTAACAATAAGTAACAATATCAGGCTGATATTTATCCATTAGTAACATTAGTAACTAAAATTGTTACTAATGGTTACATATCAGACTGATATTTAGCAATTGACAACATTTCTTATTTTCAACATACCTTTATTATGATGTTACATGAAATTAAACCGAAAATGAAGATACCCATATTTTTTATTTCTTCTGAATTCCGTCGTTTTCATACAAAAATTAATGATTGAAATACCGGTCATTCTAAACAGACGTAAGTGCCAAATGACGTCACTGTCGTGGACGAATGGCGAAATCACTCTTGAGTCGAAAAATAAAAATATCACTTGTCAAAATTGACGAACTGGCGTTTCCGGTGTCGAAAATAAAAACATTTTATCTAAAATGTTTGAAATTAATTTCAAAGTCAAATACGTTTTAAATTAAAGTTTATGAAGGATTTCATTTTATTGCGACTCTAATATTGTTAATTTCGACAATTAATAACATTGGATTTGATTTATGACTGACGTCTGTCATCATGTCTATGATAACTTTTTTATTTTTCCATCTAGGAAGGCAAACGTTTTAATTCATACATCCCCGACCGTGACGTCATCGCATGATTTTTACATTTTATTTTTTTTCTCTGTAATTAAGTAATAAAAAAATTAATAAAAATATTTTCGAAGTCAGGATTGGAAAATAAAGAAACGGTATTTTTATTTTGGGAGGTTGTCATTTTTGAAATGTTGTCAATTAGTAACAGTTTTTAACAATTGGTTGAGTTAACTATGGATCAAAAAACCGGCCCTTAGGGCCTGTTTCACAATCGACAAGTAAGTTCGAAGTAGCTCACTTTGCAGTTCAATTGACATATATTTCATATTACAACTGTCAAATGATCTGCGAAGTGAGCTACTTTGAACTTACTTGTCGATTGTCAAACAGGCCCTTAGAATACCAAAAATATTTTTTTTAAACGGACCTTAAAAAGAAACTAGATTAACCGGCTTAATTGACACCAGTAGTGGTGTCAGATTAACATTGTCATTACGAAAACAGTGAATTCAGTAAACGGAGTCGACCTTGACTCCTGACACCGCTCGCGCCGCGTCGTCGATTTGCTACTAGTTTGTCTGGTCATTCACTTTGCTCTACGCTCGCATGCCTCAAGGTATCATAACCAATGAATATTTCGCGGTATGGGTTGACATTGAGTACCTTGTGGCCATGGAGTCTGCAAAATCGGTGGAGTACTTTGTAAACATACATAATAAACGCCTATATCCCCGAAGGGGTAAGCAGAGGTGAACTTACTTCGTAGAGCATTATTTGTTTATTGCCAAGAACTTGGCCTGTCCAGACGCGCGAATTCAATTGCGATGTACGTTTAAGCCCGGATTTGTTGTACGATTGATCGATGTTAAGTATAATATGATAACAATGTGTAAACGACAATTCATGCTCTATAAATATTTTGTCGGAGTTCAGTACTTACTTTCTTATTGCGTAATCAAATTTTCTGTAACGGGCACAATGTGCGATATGCTATTTTAATTACGCGCGTGTCATTGCACTCTAAGTTTGTTCTGATTTTTTGAAAATATAGTAGACTAGACCGGTACTATTTATATTTTCAGAAGAAATAGGTATATATGTAGTCCCTCAAGACGACCGCATGCATACACAGCCGCGTCAATACGGTAGATCATAAGTTTTAAATGTGCAAATGTTGTATTTATTTCATTTGTACAATATTGCATTTGTGTTTGGTCATTTTAATTCTCGACCTTATTTCCTAACCTATAATACCTAGGTTTTGGCCTAATAGGTGTTGCAGGTTGGTGTCAGCCCGGTGGCTGTCAATAAAAAGCTAGCCAAATCCTTAAGCAGTATGACAAATCATATCAGGTACCGACCTCAAATAATGAGGATCGACGTGGAATAAGAACACTGCATAGATTAAATAACACAAACACACAAACATATATACAACCATGACTCGGAAACAAACATTTGTGGTCATCCCAAAGTTTGCCCCTACCAGGATTCGAACCCGGGACCTCTTGGCCAATACCCAGCAATCTGAGCATTCGACCAAGGCGGCCGTCATTTGAACAAATCGTCAGATTGTCGGGAAGTATTAAAATAACATAACAGTCTGTGGCTTTAAAATCTTGACTTCACGAGTCCCCCCCCCCCCCCTATTACTGTGCAAGATTAAAAAGGTTATCTAACCGTATTCGGATTGCTTCACACACAAATAAACATGTGATAACTATTACCAACACTTTGATCTTGACGCTAATTGTTGTAGTTCTTTGTGTGCGATGATGCGTGTATGTAGGTATATAAAGTCTGTTCCATTTCACTTGTCTTATTTGGTAAATAATCTTGGCACACCTTTTTATTGAAAATGCAGCTTTAAAAATCAACTGATAACTAGATTCAGTAGGTTTCAGTATATTAATGATTTATTGTAATATATTATTGACTTTTTTTTTTAAGTCGTGCTTAGTTGTTTACCAAATAAGACAAGTTAGATGGAACAGACTGTAGCTTGAAACTAGCTCCTTTATCTGAGTAATTAGAGCGTCGCCAGTTAATTATGTAAGTGGACACGTGACACGCCTAATGACATGCAGACCGAACGGGCGGAAGCCTCGCGTGGCTATCTGCGCGGACCAGCGGATGTTTGTCTATCTCCTTTGCTAACTTACAATTCGGATTTGTAGTTTTACCGCACAATGCGGGCTGTGCTAGATGTCAGAAAACAATAATTATCACTCCAACCCTTTAATGTCCCCACTACTGAGGGCACAAACCTTCACTATGGATGGAGGAATATATGGAGAATGGGCCATAACCCACCACGCCGAGCCAGTACGTATTAACGACTGCAGATGCAGTAGGGACCAACGGCTTATCGTGCCTTCTGAAGTGCCTACGGAGGAACTCGAGATGTTTTTGGTCACCAATCCAATGACCGGCCTTAGCGACAGAGTTTACTGAATCGCAGGCCCACCGTGTTAAGCCACTGCGCCGTCGAGTTGCCCAAATAATACCATAATGGATAATCCATTAAGGCTCCTATAACCTTACATTAATGAACAATCCCCCGAGTTGGAAATAATTGTTTCCATATTGACGGCATGTTTAGAATGGTCAGTTCGCTGGATATTGGGCAAGAGGTCCCGGGGGAATCCTGATAAAGGCAAAACTTTTTAGTGAACTTCGAGCCTGCAGATTTATGGCTGCAATTTCATTTTCCTACAATTTTGTGATTTGACTTCCGTTGTCAATGTCGATATTTGTTGCCAAAAGAAGAGGTTTTTTATCCCCCGAACTGCTTCCGATAAAAGATTATTTTGAATTTCTGTCTTGCATTGTTATTGTGTGAATGTCGGTCGGTCGGGCCTCATGACTGTGTTTACAACTGTAAATAAACAACGCCGTGCGCGCGGCTCCGCTTGCGACGTATTCCCCTCGAGCACTTCCTGTCTCGACACAGCAGGAGTTCGCATTGATTCGTGGAATGCCCACTACTGGTGGTGTCACTTTCAGAATGCGTGTTGTTTATGTTATTTTTTTCGTTTGCGGTGGTAGCGTTATCCACATTGTAACTTAACTTAATCGAATGTTTCTGGCGATTTAAATAGATCACGCTATACTTTTAAGACCCTGCGGCCTAAGATAAGGTACGCAATCTAATACCATAACTACAAGGCAAAAGAAAAAGGAATTAATGTAAAAAATATATTTTTTTAAAATTGAACGGAATTATTTTACGTAAATTGAAAAGAAGGAATAATTTATCTAGATTAGTGTCGTTATACTATTTAGTTAGACTATTAGCCGTGTGGTTACGGCAGATCAGAAAAGCAGTATACCGCTTACGTCTCTGTTAGATAGCAAAAGGCTTCGGGGATAAATTGCCGTGATATATGTCATGTAATTACGTATTTAGGTATGCCATTATACTTGAAGAAGTTATTATATTTCAAGGATAAACGTGAATATAAATAAACTTATTCACGGAACATTAATCCGTCTCGAAACATCAGTGGGCTCGTAAATTTTACGAGCATCAATGTCAAGTGTCAATTGTATTATAAATTACATTTGCAGTGCAGTCTGTACGTCTCGGGTCTCGGACATCGTTCTATGTAGATGCGCGTGCAATCGAGCGTAGTACACGGAACGTCTCACGATCGGCATGTCCGTAATTGTACACACACAATATACACACATAAGTCACGTCTATTTATCCCCGAAAGGGTAGGCAGAATTGAATTGACACCCACGTTTCGCCAATTATTGTAGATCCCATGTAATAGGTGTCGCGGGCAAGTCTAATGCTTTCTATCGACCTCGTTAGTCGCAGTATATTCCTAGGTCGTATAAGAGGAATGCTGCTGCGCATTGCTCATCGCTGTGTTTACCATTAGTCGCCTTGTACGACACCCGCGGGAGAGATTGGTGGTGTTGGCAATTGTATTCTACTCTGCCGTTACCACAATCCATTTACTAATACATATTCAATTATAAATCTTCAAAACCATAGTTATCACACATGATATTGATTCGACAATGAATCAAACAAAAATGGTTACAATATTTGATACGTAGTGAGACTACTGGAAGAGCTTTGAGTTTGGGTTTCAGCTCCATTTGATTGAGTAGGTACTTCACACATAAGGTATAAGAAATTTCTACTTATTCATCTTCCTCCACATGTAGCACTAAGCCACAGATTAGATACGAAGCGACTACTCAAATATTGTCAGACGTAAGTGAGCAGCCAATTGGGTAGTGTAGTGTCCTAAAATATGTGCCGACTAGTCAATTATTTATTGTCGACTTCCAAACTAATTGAGATAAGAGACCATTTTTGTGCTTCTGATTGTATAATTTTAATTTTGTGTAAAGTAAATCAGACTATTATCAAATGACATTATGTCATTTTTTTTTCATGATACCAATGCCATGTGACATTTTTCCATCTATAGGGAAGGCCTGTGCCCCAGAAGTGGAACACTTAAGAACTGGTGATGATGAATCACTTGTGGCAGAATATGATGGAGATTTTTGTTGAGCAGTAAACAGTTATGTTAAGAGCATTTAACTTGGTCTATTGACGCTTAGGCTTTTTGTTTTATTAGGGTTGAATTGTAAGTTAAAAACATCACATTTAGGTTACAATGTTGAGTCGAAGTTGTGGTTCAAGGTAGATGCCGCTAAGGAGACGGTGAAAGTATCAACTTCGAGTGCATTCTGCAGTATCGGAATCATTTTTCCTGTTACAAATAACCCGCTTCATTTGCTAATTAGTATGGTGGCTACAGCTGTTTGTTCGTTTATGATCTAGTTATATTGCTTGTTTTTGTCCCCAGGGAATTTGAAACTTTTCAATAATGCTTGGAGAAATTATTTTTCTACAGAATTTAATTCTGAATTTTCCCCATTTGGCTTTCAACATTTTATTTGCAACGAGATTTGCCGATGCTCATGGATACAACAATCTTTCAACATTTCAGATGAGTTTTGTGGCGTTGTTCGCGTGATTACCCTAGTTTCGAAAAGTAAAATCGTATCCCAATGTCTGGAACAAACATAGTAATTAAATTACCTTGAGCATCCCATGCATCGAAGCAAGGTTCGCTTCTAAGTGGTTGTCGGATAGATTCATGGATCATTGGCTTTACAGACACAGTACGTCGAAAACCTTCGCAAGTTTTTATAACATCAAAGATTGCCAATGTGTTTTGCACGTCCGTTGCTAAGCAAGCCCTGTCCTTTTCAATCATGTGCACTGACACCCAGCTCCTAGTTTCACCAGCTATTCAAACCGCGCAAGTTGCATAACATTAAAATGGCAGCTACCAGATATCGTGCAAAATTTGAACGTGAAATCCTCTTGGGAACATCTGAAAGTTGGTTTAATGATATTGCGAGTGCAGGCCGCGCTCGGCTTGGCGCATTGCGACAGCGGCCCATGCGGAATATTTGTCTACCTAGCTGGGAGCACAGGGCTAGGTTTCTTTTGAGTCGTGATTCCTAGTCCAGTTTTCTAGAATTTATAAGGATTTTTCTTTTAATTAAATAGATGGAGGTAGCTTAATTCTTCTCCCAAATTTGGTCGCTTTGAATATTTGGAATTTTTGTGTTTGCAAACCACCAACATCAACAACTGAAAACCCAAAGAGGGTTGGTGTCAGGCAGGCGGCCGGTTGTAAAACCTAAACCAAAACCTTGAGCAGAGTATGGATTGGAATGTTGTCCTTGTCATCCCAATCACTCTCTCTCTCTCTTTATCAGTTTCTCGACATGGTCCTTACCGACTCTTTTTCTATACATTGTCACGGGTAGGTCTCGCGTGCTCCCACAGCCCTAAGATATAGGGAATTAAATGAAACACGAGATCTGCAAACACAATTATAATTTAAATAAGTTGTGGGTGGTGCATACGGACGGTTCTGTTCAGCTCGATAACGCGTACACCCCAGCCCGGCTAGCATGACCACCGAAACACGATATATGATAGAGCCATTAATCGCGTTGAACTTACAACAATCATTGGATTTATGACAGTTCAAAGCGATAAATGGCTATATCTTTTATGTTAAAGCCCTATTGGCTAAATTATCACTAACACCTTTCCGGTGTGATGGTCGATGTGAATCAAAAGGGATGGCATGGATCAAAAAGGATGGCTTGATGACGTCTGGCCGATATGAATGGAAGTGGAAACATACCCTAAAACTGGGAACAGGCAGGAAAAAGAAGACATATTTTGGTAAATTGTGTGCCGCAATGCGCTATTACAGATGACTCTGCAGATTCGGTTAACATGATATCGATTTGTTTATAGCATGCACGTGCGTACAAATGGCTCGGAATAAAGTTCTCAGCTATGCATGCATACAATGAGATGAGATTTGCGGTGGTGACTGGTGACAATTGTATTCTACTCGGCCGTCACCACACGGCACAAAACCATACCTAAAACTGTAATTTAAATCTGATAACCAGTTGAGCAAACCTATCCGAACTCAATTTTACAACTCTCATAAAATCGTACGCGTAAACAAACAAGGCATATACAGTAAAACGCATGCGGTCGTAATTCAATTTAAAAATGAATTTTAGATTTGGATTCGTTTCGCTTGCGCTGCCGGCCGTCGTGGCGTGGCGTGGCAGTTATTATTTCGCTGTTTCGCTTCCAAATGTGACGCAGTTGGTCGGCGCGAACTATGATTTATTGGAGGTTGTGTACCGCGGACGGTTTGTTGACCAATCACAGTGTCGCTCTCAAGGACTCTGATTACACGCGGCACTCGATACCCGTTTAATGTCACCACCTAAATCGGCCGGTTGTATTGTATCGCCTTGATCATCGCCGGTGAAATGCAAATGCTCAGATCAGATTGTTGATCACCTGTTGAAACCGTAAGTGGTTTTGGGTTATAGTCCCGCACTAAGCGAGCGAGATAGCGCACATCATTTATTATAGTTCAAGACACGTTAAGCGTAGAGCAATAATAAGAGACGAATACTGGGCATTACATGAATTCACCGTGCGGGTGCCGGGTCTATAGTGTGGCAGAGACGGTAGTCATAGGGTAGACGTTATATTTGAAAACCTACGTAAACCACCATGACAAACTGAACCAAATGTTCGGTTAATGACATTTAACCTGACTAACCCGAGTCAGGGCAGAATTGTACGAAAATTTTGTGTCCTCATTTTCTTAATAGGTTTTCAAACATTTTGTAAAATGTAAAATGTTCAAATAACCCAATTGTATTTGAAGATTTTTATACGAAAAAGACGTGGCTTATTACATAATAGGTTGGGGAAAAAGTTTCTTCGCATTTTTTAAGAAAATTCAAAACATTTTTTAATATAGTTTATTTACATTTAACTAAAGTATGTAGGTACCATTTTGGTCGATAACTTTTTGCCATCTTGTAGGTAGGGACATGATCCCATTGCTATAGAAATTTTGGGACTTCTGGTCAAAATACCGCGATAAGTGGTTTTGGCAGTCCTCTCGTGATGTTAACCTGACACTGCCTAAAGAATTCTGAAGAGACCGAAACTGGTGGAAATCTGAAGGTGCAAGGTAAGGACTATACGGCGGATGCATTAACACCTCGCAGCCAAACTCTCTTAATTTTTGCTGAGTGGCTAAAGATGTGTGAGGTCTAGCGTTATCATGATGAAAAACCACACCCCTTCTGTTGATTAATTCCGGCCGCTTTCTCTCAACTTCTTGCTTTAATCTCATCAGTTGTTCGCAGTAGAGTTCAGAATCGATGGGCCTGCCTGGTGGTAACAGCTCATAATGAATAATGCCCTTCCAATCCCACCACACACACAGCATCACCTTGTTGCGAGTTAACCCGGGTTTCGCCACAGTCTGTGAAGCCTGACCGACCTTTGACCACGACCTTTTTCGCACGTTCTTGCCGTACGTGATTCACTTTTCATCACCAGTTATCAGCTTCTTCAAAAATGGTTCGGTTTCATTACGTCGTAATAAAGAATCACAAATGAGTACACGGTTCATTAGGTTTCTTTCAGTGAGCTCGTGAGGTACCCAAATGTCGAGCTTTTTTGTGTACCCAGTTTTTTTCAAATGCGCCAAAACTGTTTTGTGGTCAATTCCCAGTTCTTCAGCTACGTCGTAACTACTGACATGCCGATCTTGCTCCACTTTTTCAAAAATGGCATCCATTTTATCTGTAATAGGGCGACCAGAGCGACGTGCATCTTTGACATCAAAATTTCCGGATTGAAAACGCTTAAACCAAATTTGTGCTACTCTCACAGACACTGCACTAGGTCCATAAACATCGCAAATTTTTTTCGCGGCTTGCGTTGCATTTTTACCTTTTTTGTAGTAAAATTTTAAAATGTATAGAATTTCTTCATTAGATTCAATCATCTTGGCGGTACGAAAAACAAATGAAAATCACACATTTTCCTAATTTGAATTTGGAATTATGTTCTTTAAAATTTAAACTTTCAATGATACCAAAACCAGCCAGATACAAATAGTATAGCCAAAGAGATTTTATTACAAGTTTATACATACTATAATGCGAAAAGACTTTTTCCCCAACCTAATATGTACAAAATTGTTCTTAATTTCCCATGTTGTTATTAAGCTAAATAAATAACGTCACTGGTGCTTTTATCACATTTATCGTTTTGGGCTAACATTTGCCTAGCCGGCTTAAAGCCCGATAACTGGCTACGTCACCGCCCCGCCAGTACGTGTACAACTCACTTGTGATTGTTTGCGTCTATTGTGGAATCTAGGCCTTAGAACTCTTACCAACTTGAGCCACTTGGCTCCTCAAAATAGCTCGTCCACACACGGCCCTAACATATAATATAACCTTCACATGGACAACAAACATACAATACAGGTCTATCTGATAGGTTATACTAGAATGAATTAATAGTTCTGTGCATCTAGCACGAATTCTAATCGTTATTGTAGAGAAAACACTCTTAACGCAAAAATAAAAAATCCAAATCGGTATTTTGTTATATTCTGGTTGCGGTTAGTTTATTTCTTTAGTATCATAGCTTGACCAAAGAACATCGCATAATTTCAATTGTATTCAGTGTAAGGCACCTGTTTTAAATATTTTTCAAGTCCCATCCAATAGAGGGCGTTTTCACACCCCAACAGCAGTATTGCTCGTTTAACATCACGCTTAGTCACCCTTGCACGACACCTTGTTTTAAAAGATTCTTCGTCTCCAATTCAATTCAATCTCTTTCTCTAGCTCTGTGTGTCCGGATGCGAAAGGTACGCCGCCACATCATCATCGATCTTCCTCCGAGTTATATGTGCGTGCGGGGACCGCGATCCGTCTGTACTTCGCTGTAAATCGTTTCTTATTTATTCCATTAACTGTATAACAATAATAATAATAAATATTTTTACACTCACACCTATCATCTAGCCCAAAGTAAGTAGCCTAAGCACTTGTGTTATGGATACTAGATGACGGACATATTTTTAATATAATTATGTATATAAATGTTGAAAATATACTACATAAACATATACACAACCATGACTCGGGAACAAACATTTGTGGTCATCACAAAGTTTGCCCCTATCAGGATTCGAACCCGGGACCTCTTGGCCAATACCCAGCAATCTGAGCATTCGACCAAGGCGGCCAACTTTGTAATCGTGATTCAGGTTTTGACAATCTTGTTCTGCCTTATCACATATAGTATAATATGCATTATAGTTATCATTTCTATTATTGATTTGACCATTGTTATCGTCAGTTGTCGCACACTTTTCGCTGGTCAACCATTTCTCGGTTACTTTTTTTTGCGCTGTGAATTCACTGTGTGGATTTAATTATATATTTCGTTATATTTTTACATTCGTTCATTGTTTTCGTTCTAAGTTATAGTTTAATTTATATAGTAAATAAAATGTCTTTGTTAGGTTTTCTTCACCAACACAAAATTTTTTTTTGCCTAGAAACTAACCTAACTTAATCGGAATTTAATAGTCGACCCACTTAGCAACTGCTTATTGAGCCGACAATGCAAAAATTGCAACTCGACCAGTTTTATAATGCTCAAAATAAAATACAGGTAATTTTTAATAACCGTTATTACAATATGACACCATATTTACGTCATACGTCGAGCGGAAGTCGTAAACTCGATATTTAGTCTTTATTAAATTTCACCTTATTCCTTGGCTATTGTATTTTCATTGCTCATTGAGTATGTACTTACATTATTTTTATTGGAAAAGTTATTTTGCGTATCACTGCAGGTAATAAGTAACTTGATAAATTGTCTTGATTTGTACGGTAAGCGCCACTTCAGTTTACCCAAATCTGTCAATTACTTGAATCGATTGGCAACTATAACTTGTTTTAAGTAAAGCACAAAGTCAATTGAGAAAATCTGACATTTTGCGGATGTTTGAAGTATTATTTAAAATTTTATGATTGTCTATTATAAGTAACTTCAAACCAAAGTGTTGTAGTGCTACTGGGTGTCGGGACTTTTGCAGTTCAATAATGGATTTGTGATGTGATTGTTACAGAGATATCAGTACAGTGCGAGGAGAGTGGTCGGTGTGTCGCATCGGGGACAGCGGCCGGCTGCCGTCGAGCGTGCATGACGCAGTACACCACAACCAAAACTGTCCGCAGGTATCACACACGCACGCACACATTCATACTACATACATACATAAATCACGCCTATATTCCCGAAGGGGTAGGCAGAGGTGAACTAGCGCCCACGTTTCGCCAATTGTGTCAGGTCCCATGTAATAGGTGGCGAGCCTATTGCCATTTATCGAGCTCAAAAGTCGCAGTATATTGTTAGGTGGTATAAGAGGAACGCTGCTGCCCATTCCTCATCACTGATTTATCCTTAGTCGCCTTGTACGACACCCGCGGGTGAGATTTGGGGTGGTGACAATTGTATTCATACTACAAGGCAGTAATATTATCACAACCAGTATTCATGCAAATTTAGAACAGACCGATTTTGAAAATCGGGGGAGGCTTTTGCTCGACAGTGGAAAATGGAAGATTAATCAAAATAAAATAGATTTTATCGGTATAGCAGTGGTCTTATTTAATACATCTCAATAATGATATCCCTATGCGGAATGATCAATATAATAAAGTGTACATTTTTAACGGTATAGTATAGGGGATATTTAATACATCTCAACGATGATATCCCCGTGCGAATTATTATGCGATATAATAAAATGTCATCTCAATTGAAATTTCGGAAGCATTTTGAGGTTATTCTGTAAAATAGCCCTTCAACAGCCTATGCATTAAAAATGTACACTACCACTAGGGCAGTGTTAGCAAGTGACCCGTCGCTTGTGTGTTTCAGAACATCAAAATTTTGCAGTAACAGGCACCGGAAGCTGCTGCCGCTCCGACAGACGTGACTGGCGCGCCGCGGGGCCGCCGTCCGCATGCCGCCCTCGCTCAACTGCCCGCCCTGCTGGTCTGTACCTAAATACACTACGCATGCATTACATACACAATACACATGCATCACCACAATACGCGCACATAACATACAAAATACGCATGCATAACATACACAATACACATTCACAACATACACAATACGCATCCACAACTTACACAATACACGTGCACAAATACACTATACACACGCACAACATACATAATACACACGCATAACATACACAATACGATACACATACGATACACATACTTAAATCACGCCTTTATGGGAAGCGCTGAAATGAATTAACACCCGCGTTTCACTTGTTATCATGTTATCATTATCACCATTCACATCATTTAATGTCCTTACTGCTGGGGCACCCGCCTTACCCATGGGTGGAAGAATATAGCGAGAATGGGTTATATCCCAACACGCTGGCGCAGTGCGGATTGGTGAGTATCAATGACTGCAGATGCAGCCGAGACTAACGGCTTAACGAGCCTTCCGAAGCACGGAGGAACTCCAGACACTATATTATTTTTGGTCACCCATCTAATGACCTACGACAAAATAAGCCCTCTCTTAATTTAACTGTAGAGTTCACACAACATCCGAGTTTGTTTTGTTCGTACTTTGTTTGTGAGACATATAGCTGATGATGGCAAAGTAAGATCGAATGAAACACTAGGGAATTACCCTACAATGATTTCATGGAAATGTTTATGCTGTCAACTTCCGTTGTGATGCGAGATGCGCTCTGTAGTTGTTAGAGGATTGTAGTGGAAACTCAGACGTCGAAATCTACTCGTTTTAAATCCCAGACGAAGTGTTGTTGTTTTGACATACGTACATAAATCACGCCTATTCATTTAACCCAGAAAGTGTACGCAGAGGTGTATTAAACACCAACGTTTTGCCAATGATGTGAAGTTTCAATAGGCGGCGAGACTATTGCCATCTATCGGGCACATTCATGTATGCTATTGCCAATTATAGGGCACGTAAATTGCAGTATATTGCTATAAGAGAAACCCGGCTGACCTTTACTCCGCGCTGTCTTAACCCTTAGTCGCCTTGTACCACCCGCGAGATAGATGGGGCGGTGACAACTGTATTCTGGTCTGCCGTCACCACACGGTATTTTTTTGCTTACTTGATGTTCATCCCTTTCACTTTCAGATCCACTGTGAAGAATCCAGCGCGCATATAGCCAACAACAATATTTATATACTACCTAGTGCAAGCCTGTAGGATAAAATAGTTTAATTTAACAATAAGTGTGGTAAGGAACCTTCGACATGGGGTCCCTGAACGTGAATAGGAACGTGGCGGACGCGTTCTACCGCTACAAGATGCCCAGGATCTGTGCCAAGGTGGAGGGCAAAGGGAACGGCATCAAGACGGTCATCGTGAACATGCCCGAAGTGGCCAAGGCGCTGGGCAGGCCGGCTACATGTGAGTACCTACCAGCCTCGCACTCCTGTTGCTCATATTTTTAATATAATTATGTATATAAATGCTGAAAATATACCACATAAACATATACACAACCATGACTCGGGAACAAATATTTGTGTTTATCACAAAATTTGCCCCTATCAATTTTTTTGCCCAATCTGAGCATTCGGCCAAGCCAGCCGTCAAAATTGTTCCTTCTACCCCCTATTACCCCCTATTACTATTACTTTTTGGATTTCCAAGTTCAGAGAAACATTTTTCCGGTTAGCCGGGCATTGCATAAGCGAGCGGCTTTATGGTGTGAACCTCCATGTAGAATATTGTAAGCATTATTGATAGAAATAGCCCATAATTTTTAAAAATAATATAAACAATATCTCACACTAATTTCATCGAATTTGTAACGTAACCAGCAATAGTAGATTTTCCATCAAGTGCACAAAACGAATCATTTTTGTCCGAGACTTTTAGCAGCCCGAGCCCAAGGCGAGGGTTGATAGTAATGTCGAGGATAAAAATGGTTTTGTGGACCACTTTGAAACTCTGCTTTTCACTTCGATTGCGAGGAAATAAAACAGTAATTTAACTTAACATTTCAAAATTCAAACTAAAATTAGTACAATTTTGAATACTAAAGGAAATTGTTTTTCCCATTGATACTAGGCTTGGGCTGCAGACCTATACAGCCAAGTATTAAATTAATTTTGAAATAATAATTTTCTTAAATTATTTAATACTTACCGTACCTACTTGAATTAAAATTTTAATATCTTTTATGTCTTAAAAAACACATTAGGCAAATAAATTAAGTAAATATTAAAAAATAACAAATTCTATGTCTGAATTTTTTATTGAGTTTGGCTGCATAGCTCATTTTCTTTGTCTTAATATTACTTTTATGATTAGATACGTTAATGCTCTAGAGCACAAAATTCGATTTTGTGCAGCCTATATCCTGCACAAACAAGCACTTTCAGAGCATGAGAAGTGAAATAGTAGATTTTCCATCAAGTGCACAAAACGAATCATTTTTGTCCTAGACTTTTAGCAGCCCGAGCCGTAGGCGAGGGCTGATAGTAATGTCGAGGATAAAAATGGTTTTGTGGACCACTTAGAAACTCTGCTTTTCACTTCGATTGCGAGGAAATAAAACAGTAATTTAACTTAACATTTCAAAATTCAAACTAAAATTAGTACAATTTTGAATACTAAAGGAAATTGTTTTTCCCATTGATACTAGGCTTGGGCTGCAGACCTATACAGCCAAGTATTAAATTAATATTGAAATAATAATTTTCTTAAATTAATTTAATACTTACCGTACCTACTTGAATTAAAATTTTAATATCTTTTATGTCTTAAAAACACATTAGGCAAATAAATTAAGTAAATATTAAAAAATAACAAATTCTATGTCTGAATTTTTTATTGAGTTTGGCTGCATAGCTCATTTTCTTTGTCTTAATATTACTTTTATGACTAGATACGTTAATGCTCTAGAGCACAAAATTCGATTTAGTGCAGCCTATATCCTGCACAAACAAGCACTTTCAGAGCATGAGAAGTGAAAATTAATGTAATTGTTTGTCATGTTTGATCCAGATCCAACCAAATACTTTGGATGTGAGCTGGGCGCACAGACGCAATTCGACTACAAGAACGAGCGCTTCATCGTCAACGGGAGCCACGACTCTGCTAAGTTGCAGGACCTGCTGGATGGGTGAATATCAACTTCGTATATCTATATTACTTACAATTTATAGGCTACTCGAGGCTAAGGGTGACAACCACAGTAAAAGAGGTTAGAAGTCGTAAGTGGTTTTAACCGCCTCTATGGTCTAGTGACTAGTGGTTCGCCCACCGGAATTAAGATCCAGAGGTCCCGTGTTCGATTCCCAGGGTGGTACAAAATTTGTACTCGGTTTGGTTGGTCGCAGGATTTCTTTCAAGTCCGCCTCCCTAGATACCACCATCTTATTAAAAATCTGTCGCCATAATAATGTTAAAAGCATAACATTGTGATATGATAGCCCACCCGCCCCTCTGTGGTTGAGGGCTCCAGGTGAAGCTTGATTCCATCTTAGGCCCTTATCGTCACTTACCATCAGGTGAGATGAAGGGCAAGAGATTCCCTGTCTAGCATTAAAAAAAAGTGGGCGGGGCGCGCGTACAATAAAAACGGATCTTTAGAATTAAAAGTGTGTTTGTGTGGTCAGGTTCATTCGCAAGTTCGTGCTGTGCCCCGAGTGCGACAACCCGGAGACTGAGCTGATCGTGTCCACCAAGCGGAACACCATCTCGCAGGGCTGCAAGGCGTGCGGGTACCACGGCACGCTCGACTTCAGCCACAAGCTGAACACGTTCATCCTGAAGAACCCGCCCGCGATCGATCCCAGCGTGCAGGTGCGAATGGAGGCTGGATATCTTTTTTTTTTTTTTTGCTTAGTAAGCTGAGCATCATTATCATCACCAGCCTTTTTAACGTCCCCACTGCAGGGGCACAGGCCTTCCCTAAGGTTGCCTGGTGAATTGCCGCGAGGCACATCCCAGACTTTACCCGCTTAAAGGGCTAGGAGGAACACCGGAGTGGTTTAATGGGTATTGCTGACGCTTCGTGCGCTGAGTGTCTTTTTTGTGGTTCCGCTCCATACAAAGAATAAAACAGGACCCAGTTTACTAAGCCTTCACTGTCCGTCCATCTGTAGCCAGGCGTCTGCCAGTGTGCCCTGCCCAATGCCATTTTTGAGCTCAGTAATTCTTCGGGCTATATCGGTGACCTTAGTTATCATGCTGATCTCATTTCTGGTATGATCACGCAGGTATACACAGAGCATATAGCCCTGTCCATTGCCATTTGGGTGACTTTGAGCATTCTTATGAGGCCCATCGCCGATCCACTTGTTAGCTAGTCGCATAATTAAAGCGGAAGCATAGCATCATAGTTGCTGGTTGTCTTTATAATTAGTTTGTGTTTGTTTGGTTCAGGGCTCTTCGCTGACGGAGGGCAACCGCGGCAAGCGGTCCAAGCGCTCCGGGCCGCCCGCCAACGGCCATGAGGAGAACGAAGACAAGAACGTGAGTATAACTACCTGTATCCGTATCCGCGAATATCCGAGGGAAAAGAAAAAGTCGTATCCGTTATTTTTTGGCGGATATTTTACCCTACCAATTTTCAATACATAGATGAAATTCTATATACAAAATGTAACAGAAATAACGACAGCATTGATGCTAACATACACATATAAATACTATGATGTTATTAAAAAATAATTTTTTTTTTCGTTTTTTTGGATTGCAGAGGACGCGGGTTAGAATACCGCATCAGGACAAATTATTAATCAAAATTTTTCTGACTTTTTCCATTCAGATTATTTTTTATTTCCTAAAATGAAATATTAGGCACTTTTATTATGATATTGAGTTATCATAACAATGGTATAGATTGCGGCAAACATTTTGAATATTTTCATAAAATAAAAATACACGCGCAATTGCAATAATTATTACAAAAGATTTTACCGTGCAAGTGCAACAGATTACGAATCGGTAAATATATTTAAGATGTTTGCCCGAGACATGCACCTGTACCTATGAAACTTGAGACCCGTATCCGCGGATATACATTATTAACGACACCAACATCACTAGTTGCTTCTAACATTGATGTGACGTTGAAACCGAGAGAGATATAATGCGACAACTTATTCTTCTTCTTATAACATTCATGTGACGTTGAAACTGAGAGAGAGATAAAGAGAGAGAGTGTAACAGTGCATTAATTCCTCTCCGCAGCAGGAGAGCGTGCCTGCGGCGGCGCCCGCTGCCAAGCCGGCCAAATCCAAGTCCCGCCACGCCGATGACGACGACGATGGCAACTGGACCGTCGACGTGTCCGAGGAGGCGGTGCGCGCGCGCATGCAGGGTAGGAATAATTATTAAACGGGAAGGTGTCATAAATAAAAAAATAAATATTTTTACACTCACACCTATCATCTAGCCCAAGGTTAGTAACATAAGCACTTGTGTTATGGATACTAGATGACGGATATAATACATAAACATATACACAACCATGACTCGGAAACAAATATTTGTGTCTATCAGAAAATTTACCCCTACCAGGATTCGAACCCGGGACCTCTTAGCCAATACCAAGCAAACTGAGCATTCGACTAAGCCGGCCGTCGTGTCATACTGGTTAAAGTAGTCATATGGCCTCATTACCAGCCCTTTATTATCTCCACTGGGGCACTGGCCTACGCTATGGGTGGAAGAATGAATATAAGCAGTTTCAACGACTGCAGATGCAGCCGGGACCAACATGGCTTAACGTAATTTTTAGTCACCCATCCAATGACCGGTCTTAGCGAACATTGCTTAGTTTACCCATGCGCGCTATGATACTGCGCTAGCGAGCTCTTTCATATATTGGTATTTGTATAGTTCGAATAGCTGGTCACGTGTCTAGCTAAAGGCTGATTTTTAATTTGATGGGTCGTAAGAGTTCGCATTCGGGGTACGGGAGATTTCTGTTCACGCATGCCATAGGTATTAGGGACCGCTTGCTGTCGACTGAATTAACGACCAATTAAAATGATTAATTTATTTCTATTTTTGCTATAATGTCGGTTGTTATATAGCCTATAGCTTTCCTCGATAAATGGACTATACAACCCAAAAATAATTTTTCAATTTGAGTCAGCAGTTCCTCTGAGATTAGCGCGTTTTGGGACCGGTTTTTTGATTCATAGTTAACTCAACCAATTGTTAAAAACTGTTACTTATTGCTAAATATCAGTCTGATATGTAACCATTAGTAACAATTTTAGTTACTAATGGATAAATATCAGTCTGATAATGTTACTAACAGTGATATTTAAAGATAAGTAAAAATTTTTAACAACTGGTTAACATTTAACTATGCTATTCGATTTTAATTTTAACATTATATAATTTATTTCTACATTGCGAGGGTACCCGTTGGCTTAAAACGTGAAGTGTAAAGGTTAAAAGAATTTCGGCAAGTTAATTAGTGTCTTGGGTGGCCGAGCGGTCAGGCACCTGCCCGGATAGCAGCGGACGCGGGTTCGATTCCCGCCTCAAGATCATAATTTTTCGAAATTCTTTTTCTAACCACCAAAATCTTTGTATTAATTTAAACTATGCATCAAAAAACCCTCAGCTTTATAATATTAGTATAGACGTAACTGACGCGGCGCTCGCTTTGCCCACAGACCTGACCGAGGGCGCCAAGAGCATGACCCTCTCGGAGGACAGCGAGAAGAACGAGAAGCAGCGCATGGACCTGTTCTACGCGTTCCTGCAGGCCCGCGCGCGCGACCCCTCCGCGCTGACGGGCGCGCGCGCGCTGGCCGAGGTGCTGGGCGAGGCGGAGCGCCTCGAGGTCAAGTCCAAGGCGCCTCTGGTCATATTCGAGGTATCCCATTTTCAGTTCATTAGCATACAATTGTCACCACCCCAAATCTCTCCCGTGGGTGTCGTACAAGGCGACTAAGGATAAATTAGCGATGAGGAATAAGCAGCAGCGTTCCTCTTATACCACCTAGGCTAGCAATGTACTGCGACTTGTGTGCCCGATAAATGGCAATAGGCTCGCCACCTATTACATGGGACCTGACATATTTGGCGAAACGTGGGTGCTAGTTCACCTCTGCCTGCCCCTTCGGGGAGATGGGCGTGATTTATGTATGTATGTATGTACGATTTTAATTTCAACATTATATAAATGTTAGAAAAATTAGTACAAAGATAGCAGCGGACGCGTCGTTAGATTCCCGCATCGACACAATAACTTTTCGAAATTCTCTTTCTAACCACCAAAATGTTTGATATTCGAGGTGTTGGTGCGAGCGGGGTCGATTAGTGCGGATGTGAAGAGGCATCGGGCGCTGTTGGTGCGGTTCACGGCGGGCGACGCGAAGGCGCAGCGCGCTGCTTTGAGCGCGTTAACCGCCATGTGCGACATCGAGCGGGCGCTGTTGCCCAAGGTGCCGGCCATACTGAAGGTAAGCACTACAAGAAAAAACACTTGATACTTACAAAAGAACGCAACCTCCCGATTTTCCAGGCCCAGCCAAGTTATGTAGTAATTATAAATGAATGTAGTAACGTAAATAATATAGTAATTTTATAATTTGGCATAATATGTGACCTAAAAAATAGTGTAGATTGTGCCAGCCCCGACTCATCCTATGGGTGTCGGAAAAGTCGACTAAGGGAGATTGCCCTTTATACACCAATAACCACACTGGGGCACCCCAATGATAGAGGGAAAACCAACAACAACAGCTTACCCAAAGAGGGTTGGTGTCAGGCAGGCGGCCGGCTGTAAAACTTAAGCCAAAACCTGCAGCGGTATGGATTGGAATGTTGTCATCCCAATTACTCTCTGTTCATGTCTCTCGAGATGTTTCGTTCCGTCTCTTTTCTATACATTTATTAATCGCTAGCACCGTTCCGGTGTGACAAATGATATGAATCAAAAGGGAGTGCATTGCTTGATACGTCTGACTGATACGAACGACCCCAGATAAAATACGAACAGGATAGGTAGATGCAGTAGACATACAACTTTATGCTGTGCCATATTGTGCAAATTATAGTGAATAAATGAATATGAATATTTTGTTTTTCCCTTAGCTGCTGTACGACCTTGACATCGTGGAGGAGAAGGCGATCCTGGAGTGGGCCAGCAAGCCCAGCCGCAAGTACGGCCGCGAGCTGGCCGCGGACATGGTGCGACGGGCGCAGCCCTTCGTCGACTGGCTGCGCAACGCGGAGGAGGACGACTCCAGCGGGGACGACAGCGGGGACGACCTCGAGGTGAGCACACACGCATGCGTCACGTACGCACTCACACGCCTACACGCTTGCTCAAACACAACTACGCACGCTCAGACGCGCCCACGTTCACACACACCCACACCTACTCACGCGCTTACGCACATACATACGCACACGCACGCACGCGCACACAAACCCACGCGTACACAGACGATCGCACCCACCCACTCACACGCAATGCTCAACCACCTTCTTACAATTATAGCACCAATACTTTGTCGTTTTCAAACTCAAACTCCATAAACACCTACCTACAAACATAGTATGACGATAAGCGTCATACTTACTATGTTTGTAGGTAGTTGACAATAGTAGATTATATACCAAGGGCGATAAAACAAAGAATGCTTCAGATCTCAAGTATTAGACGCAGGCGAGGGTGTTTAAAATGCGATCTGAGGCTTCTTTTTTAATCGCCCGAGTAAGATCATAGTTTTATGTACCCCCTAACCAAGAAGTGGGATTTTTCGTACACGTAGCGCGAGAAAAACTTCACCTCCAAAATATACACCGTTTCGTTTGCAGATCCAGTACGACGACCGCGCGGCGCCCACGGCCCGCACGCCGGCCGCCGCGCCGCGGCCTCGCGACGACGACGACCACGACCACGACCTCGACATCGACGCCATCTAGACGCCTTTCGCCGCACCTGTCCACCCCCCTGGACAAGTGTCCACTCGTTGCGAAAGAATAGAATACAAATTTAAAACTTCGTCTCTTTCTCCCTGCGCTGCCCCTCTGGCCAAGTGGCCACTCTTTGCGGAAGAATAGAATGCAAATGTTGGAAGCTATAAGTCTGTAACATGTAACTTGTATTATTTGGTAAACAATCTTGGCACTACTTCAAAAAAATCAACCATTTAAAAAGAACATAAGGGTACGAATTAAGTAACCTCCTCCGTGTATTCGTCCGTTAGAAAATAAAATAATAACAAAGTCAATAATCTATTACAATCAATAGTTTAGACTGAAACCTATTGAATCTAGTTACCAGTTGATTTGTAATGCTGTTTTCCAAAAAAGGTGTGCCTAAATTGTTTACCGAATAAGCCTTCGAATAGATGAGCCACTTGGCTAGGCCCACTGTTCCCAGTCTATTTGGGGGCGGTACAGTATGTTTCCTCTTCCACAGACAGACGTCATCGAGCCATCTATTGATATTGATCCATATCATTTGACATACCGGAAAGGTGCTAATCATGAATGAATGAATGTAGAAAAAGTCGGAAAGGACCATGTCGAGAGATCGATGAACGGAGGGAGTGATTGGAATGACAACATTCCAGATTCCAATCCATGACGGTGGAGTAGTGGTATAACTGCCGTTGTCTTGAGACGCATAACAAATCGTGTGAATATTCTCCAATTTCTTTTAACATTTTATAAATGGGTGGTGCTAGAATGATTTGAAAATAAAGATCACCAAAGCGAAAGAGGAGGAGGCGGTGTCAAACAGTGCTACTTTTAAATGGGAGGTAATATTATGATAATGAAGTCGTCCGTAAATTGAAAACTGTTATATGAATAAATATACTATGATTGAAAGTAATATATATTTCCTAGAGTATTACCAGAAAGACATGCAGCAATGCATGCGGCTGCAGTTTCAAGTTTTGTAAATAATAATATGGCACGCATGGAAAACGCTGCTATGTTTTTCATGGGTGGTCATGGTGGCCATGGTAACGTGCCATTGCATCCGCCAGTACCTATACTAATGCCTCCACCGCCTCATCCGCCATCAACTGAAGCCACATCCATCACTCCTATCCATACATACATACATAAATAACGCCTATATCCCCGAAGGGGTAGGCAGAGGCGAACTAGCACCCACGTTTCGCCATCTATGTCAGGTGCCATGTAATAGGTGGCGAGCCTATTGCCTATCACTCCTATGCCGTCAACAATATATTCAGCTCCTCCACCATCATGCATACGAGGAATACGTTTTAGTCAACTGCCACCGCCTTTACCAAAATTTGATAGACGTCCACCAATAATACAAAAAAGCAAATTAAGACCAAGCAAATTAAGGAAAACAGACGGCGGCAATGGTCCGTTCCGTCTCTTTTCTATACATTCATTCATCACTAGCACCTTTACGGTGTGATGGATGATATAAATAAAAAGGGGGTGGATGGCTTGATGACGTCTGACCGATATGAATGGAAGAGGAAACATACTGCGGCGACCCCAGATGGACTGGGAGCAGGGCAGGGAGAAGAAGAGACGAGGACAAAGCAGTCGAAAATATGTGTGAAAAGTGTATGCAGCGGGAGTTGAACTGCGACATTTGTCTACAATAAATTGACACTTTGCTTAGGTAGAAGGAATTAAAAAAATATATAAGAATAAATTAGATGAAAAAGATCAATTGAAACAAATCGTGAAGATTTCTTTTACCTGGTGCAGCAGTTTACCATTAGAGGAGTACAATGATGTTCAGCCGTCGTCATTAAAAGATGTTTTCCTAGCATATTTGCTCTATACTAACTCTGAGAGATCTCCGTCGGCTGGGGCTCGATCTGGTGATATTTTGGCGGCTAATATTGCCACCACGGAACCACTGCCTACCTACGCCCTCATCGTTTCCGTCATATCAGCCAAGCATACTGCCCCCGACACGTGCGTATCCGGCGTATCATCAAGGCGTACCTACTACACCCGGGCCAGTTCCGCCATACCAACCAGCCGTACCGCCGCTTGCCGATGCGTCTTCAGATACCAGCTTATAATGCACCTGCCCGGCTAACATGACCACCCAAACGCTATATGATATGGCCATTTATCGCTTTAAACTGTAAAAAAATCATTGGATTTTTGACAGTTCAAAGCGATAAATGGCTTTATCATATCGTGTTTCTGTGGTCATGCTAGCCGGGCTGAAACATTATATTTGATTTAATTAGAAACTACGTATTACATAGAAAACAACATGGCGACCGTCGTGTCAAATGTAAGAGAAGCTTTAAAATATTAACATTTGTATTCTATTCGTTCCAATAGATTGGCCTCTTGTCTAGGCCCCTGTCGAACTCCACTTTGTGTTAACAGTTTTGACGAGACTGCATTTTATATGCCGTTGCGCCCTATTTTCTCGAAATTGGTGGCTGTTTATGTTAAATTTGATTGGACTATAAAAGACGTCTCCATCTGTGGTGCTGATCGGTCAAATGTTGTGATGAACTTTCTATTGTTGCTTTAAAAGACTTTTCGGTATTCTTGCATTCACAACAAAAAAATGGTTTTTATAGATAATGAGCACATGCTTGTTTATTGAGTCATATTATTATAATTTTAATTATTATTAATAGCAAAAATAAATTTTCACAAATGTAGTGATACCATTTCACACATGTCATTCTTTATTTGACCAATTAGTCGCCCTTCATAGCTACTGGTTGGCTATTAGTCTTCGTCAACTCTTAAACTATTACAAACTCTAAAAAATCGTAATGGTGACCGTACCCCACTGTCCGATTGCCATAGACACCAGTTACATGATAAAACATAGATTAATTATAAATCCAATGCGTAGTCAAATCTTTATACTGCTTGTAATAGTCGTAATTTTTACATTTCAATGTCTCTTAAACAGTCGCTGTGTAGGTCCTGAAAGAGTTATATGATGTCCATTTGGTTTGTGTAAAATAACTTTAAACTGCATTTCATTTTATAACTTTTAGTACGTTTACATAATAATTGTGTTCCTATGTCCCTTTCTGGTGTATACTAGACTTAAATAGAAATTTATAGAAGAACTACGGAATATTCGCCCCGGCCCTTTGATAAAAACTTGATTGGATCGAGGCAAATGGATGATGCAAGCAGCTTAGAAAGTGACTGATTATATTGTTACATTGTCGCCATTAAAAGAAGATGGGATGCTTTGCTAATATGAACAGTATACGTATTTCGTGGTACCAAATGCATATCTGGTATGAGTCTTATAATTTGTTAATTTTTTTTTATTCAGCATCTTTTCTTTCGATTCTTCCATATATCTTGCTTGTGTTTTAAGGATGTTCAAATCACGTGGGACTGTTTTTTACTTGCATTTGAATCGCTATTCACTTCAATATTCGGATACTGATAGCACAAGCATCCGACTACTACGTACGTAAACAATATTTTGGTCCTTATAATTTGTTTGTATCGTATCGCACTAGGCGAGTCTGTCCGGTCTCCGCGACGAATAACACATAATCGCGAGGAATTGTCACACGGATCTCAAAATTATCGTTTCCAATCATAATTTTTATGCAAGTCACAAAATTTAAAACAACATATATTATTGTATAATATGCTTAAGGTGACAGCAATGTGGAGGATGCTATATTTGTGCCGTAATTGAAGGCGTTTGTATGAAATATTTAATATTATTAAATAGAAATTGAATTTAGTATTTAAAATTGTAAATCTGCTACTTCGTGCGGTGGTCAGCGGAGATGGAATGCCGCTGAGCCCCGCGAGCCGTTTTATATGTATATGTAATTTAGGTTAGTTATTTGGTACGGAGCCCGCGACAGTCGCTCTTTCATTGTTTGTAATATATAGTGATTACAGCGCGGACGGTCCTCGATTCCTCTTACTATTAACTATTATAAAATAGAATATTTTGAAATTGCCACCTGACAATTTTACTTTTGTTTTGTATTCAATACATTTGGATTCTGAAAGTGCTGCGTTTCATTTTTATACACATTACCTGTACCTACTCGTTAACACGAAACTGGGATGACTTTTTGAATCTATTTTTACTATTAATAAATTAATTTAATTGCCAAAGCTAACAATATACTTGTAAAATACTTTAAAATAGTATACCATACATTTTTCAAAGTTTTTCCGATTTCATGAAAACTTGTTGATAGGGGAGGAAATAAAAAAGTTCGCATTTATGTAACAATTATATATTTTTATTTTCCAATGTAAGGCGCACACTAAAACGAATATATAGTAAGTTTATCAAAATAATATCAATTCTTGATGATCACAGTAGAAACCAGATCTCCATTCATTATAATATAAACATACACAAATTGCAGATGCACATATTAAAAAAAAAAATCGTCTTGTTTTTTCAGACTTGTCTTACGGCGGCGGGTCCCAATATTCTACCAACAGTTGATGATAGACGTACTACAGCTTAGTTGCTTAGTAACTTCTCTTATTTATCGTAATATATCAAAAAATCCCAGGTAACTAAACTTTAGTGAACTTCTTTTTCACTTCTCATGCTCTGAAAGTGCTTATTTGTGCAGGATATAGGCTGCACAAAATCGAATTTTGTGCTCTAGAGCATTAACGTATCTACTCATAAATGTATCTATATTAAGGCAAAGAAAATAGCCATGCAGCCAAACATAATAAGAAATTCAGAGATAAAATTTGTTATTTTATTATTTACTTAAATTTATTTGCCTAATGTGTGTTTTAAGACATAAAGATATTAAAATTTTAATTCAAGTAGGTACGGTAGGTAATTAAATTAATTTAAGAAAATTATTATTTCAAAATAAATTTAATACTTGGCTGTATAGGTCTGCAACCCAAGCCTATATCAATGGGAATAGCAATTTCCTTCAGTATTCAACACTGAACTAATTTTAGTTTGAATTTTAAGACATGTTATGATAAACTACTGTTCTATTTCCTCGCAGTCGAAGTGAAAAGCAGAGTTTCTAACTCGTCCACAAAACGATTTTTATTCTCGACATTACTATCATTACACATTGCTTAAAGTCTCGGACAAAAATGATTCGTTTTGTGCACTTGATGGAAAATCTACTATTAACTGTACATAGAATATTGGGACCCGCCGTTAATACATAAAGAATATTGTTTCTATTGAATAAAATAAATGAAAATGAATTTCTTAAAAATAGTATTCATGTCGACATATATTATCAGTTGCTACAGGTTGCTGATTTTCGACTTGAAGTCGTGTAAAGATTAAAACATAAATGCAGTTTATAACTGCCGCACTCAGAGACGTCAAATAACGTTAATAAGTACTTAACGTCAAAAAACGACAATTCAAAAGTAGTCTCTATTCTTGCCGGGTCTATGGTCTAGATTTGAATGAAAATTGTTGACATTAAATACTCATTAAAGTTAATTGACATCTCTGAGTGCGGCAGTAAGACTTATTATTTATTTAATTTTCTAGGAAAATTATTTAATGGCTGAAGGCTCTTAAGGCCTCCAATAAATTTTGGTATTTAAATTTAGGTAAGTACTTTTAAACTTAACCGTCTAGATCGCACTTGTATGCCATAATTTGTCGCCCATTATTGCTACCTATTACCTCAGAATACAAAACTGTAGGTATGTTCTTTACTGTTTGTTCTGTATTTTTAACGACGGGCTACATGAATTACGAAAAAGATAATAGGATCGATTCTGACCATGGTTCTCTAAACCTAAGACTTTGATAACAGTGTTTCTCTGTTATTCTCAATATAGAATGAAAAGGAGAGACTGATATTAAATTTAGTTTGAAGTTTAGAGAATCGTGTCAGAATTGACCCTATTGTCATGTTAAATTCTTAATTTAGTTAAACACTACACAAGTAAGCCGTAACGAAAGCCCTTTTCTGAAAAACTATGTTAAAACCTGTACGATATTATTAATACGAGGGTAAAATCTATGTTAGTAAAAGGGCTAATATTAAGGCTATTTAATTTAAAAAGCTATTTACAAATTAAATGATGTGGTGTTGGACATTAGCAGATCATTTTCTGTGCTAGTATCCAACACAATAGGAATTCAGTGTGATTTGTTTATGCGTGAGCTAATAAGGCTATTAATCCTTATGATTGTAATTGATTATCCCAATTTTGTGTAGGTATATTAAATTAATGAAACTGCTTTGGATATAATCTTATTGGAGTAGTCTTACGAGTAGCTAGTGGACAATCAGGAAGTTATTTGACAGTATGGGTATAAATTTTAACCAATGCATAAATATGTTCTCTCAATATAGGTTGGTACCCTGCCGCAAACCACTTTCTAGTCTAGGTATAGGTAAAAAGTATGAAAATTACCTAAGCAATTTCCTTAATAGCTATGCTTAATTATATTTTACAAATTCTATAATTACTTATAGTTAATTGAGTAAAGTCAGTTAATCTTAACTATATAATTATTACAATTATTGGTTAATTAATATTTCATTAAATTGAGATTTCATTATTCAATCAAGAATATGTCAGTCTAAACATTATAGCTCGGTTACAAAGAAAAATATATACAGGCCATCCTGCATTGCTGAGGACGCGGGTTCGATTCCCACATTAGGACAATTTACGAAATTCTCGTGACCTCTTTTTCTATGTAATAATTTTTTAAACATATTAGTTTAATGTTTAAATAATAAATTAGCTTAGATAGGTATTTTGAATTCTCAAAACACTTGTCAAGATATTTATAAATCTACATATGTAATATGTACTACTTATTGTTTGTTACATAAATAACCTACAGAAAAAGAAACTATCATCAGAAAATAGAAAAGGAAACCATTGTCAGAAAATAGAAAAACGAAAAGTTTCAGAAAATGGAATTTTCGAGATCATTTTCACCACCTGTACGTCTACGTGCTATGCACCCTTAGGGATGCGGAACTACAAAAGATTTGTAAGGGATTTGTAAATTATGTTGCCGCCATTTTGTGTAATAATTGATGTAGCTCCGCGGTATGGACCACTGTTGGTTTATACGCTGTATTGCAGTATCTAGGACGATAATGAAGATCTTTCTTCGCGACTGTTTTGGTGGTTCGTTCAGAGGCGGGCCAATCGGCTAGCCGGCCTGTTGCACCACAGGCAGCGTTGCGACAGCCGCGTTGGATGGCGCCACACTGAAGGAAGCTACGAATACGTTGACGATAGTGATCAAGAAGATGCCTAGGACGGTCATGTTGTTGATCTTGTCCGCTTTGCAGATGTCCTTCTCGTCTTTCACGTTGTACCGGCTGTTGAGGATCAACCCGACGCCTACCGCGATCTGTGAAGCATAATGTCTAAATTAAAAAAGATAGGAAAGCTGACTGATCGTCGCATCGCACAGTCCAAACTGCCAGGGTTAGAAACTTAAAATTTTGCACCATGTTTCCTTTTGGTGAGCACTAAGAACACACCTACATACATAAATCACGCCTATATTTCCCTGAAGGGGTAGGAAGAGGTGAACTAATACCCACGTTTCGCCAATTATAATAACAGGGGGCGAGCCTATTGCCATTTACCGGGCACAGAAATCGCAGTACATGGTGGTAAGTGGCATAAGAGGAACGCTGCTGCCCATAACTGTCTTACCCTAGTCGCCTTGTACGACACCTACGAACTGACATAGATATATTACACAGAAAACAACATGGCGACCGTCATGTCAGTAGTTGTCAAAAACTGACATTTGTATTCTATTCGTTCGATTTTATTGGTAGAGATCGTCTAATCTAAAAATGAATGCCCTTCACAACAAAGCGCATTATTTTAAAGTGTCTGAAGGTACTCTAAAGAGTCATCGAAGCGTCCTGTCACGTTCGTGTCAAGTTGGCGACTGAATCAACCAATGATTAGCTAATTTGAGTGTGTTGTATCTGCACACTAATTGTGGAGTTAGAAAATGGAGGGGCGTTCATTTTAAGATTAGATGATCTCATTGGCCACTTGTCTAGGCAGAGGAATTAGAAATGGCGCAGCCATCATGTACCCACTTGTAGCAATATGCTGAATGTGATGAAAGTGATGCTGGAGTAGTAGTAGGGGTGACCGCTTGAAGAGGACTCCAGGACGTAGCGGAGCTGGTTGGCGTTGGCGGACAGGAGCGCCAGGTCCATCATGCCCTGGGCCAGGTTTTTCTTCTGCTGGTAAGTGTTCACGTCCGGGATGATCTGTTTCCGGGACGATAATTATAACATTTAGATAGATAGATGTACTCTTTCTGGCACACCAAATTAAAAACACAACAAAAAAAAAATAAACAAACAGACATGGCTTTTTTATGCTAGATATAGAGAAGCTCTTGCCCTTCATCTCACCTGATGGTAAGTGACGATAAGGGCCGAAGATGGAATCGAGCTTCACCTGGAACCCTCAACCACAGAGGGGCTGGCTATCTTATTACAATTGTCGGAACACAATAATGCTTTTAACATTATTTATGGCGACAGATCTTTGATAAGATGGTGGTAGATAACCAGGCGGACTTCCAAGAACTCCTACCAACAACCAAACCGAGTAAAAATTTGTACCGCCCTGGAGATCGATACCATCGATACCGGGGCCTCTGGATCTTAATTCCGGTGGGCGCACCACTAGACCACGTAGGCGGAGAACTCGAAATCAAATGACCGTTTTTGAGTCAAAAGTCCACGGAGGAGGTTAAAATTTCGCTAAACTGAATTGCTTGGGGTCTAACAGTAAACAATAGTTATTTGTTGTACGTGAGTGCAAAGTTGTTTTTTAACCGCGTGCTCAATTTTGATGACCGAGCTAGCGAAGGATTCTAAAATTGAATCACGAGCGTAGCGAGTGATTCAAAAATTAGAATCCTGAGCGATAGCGAGGGAATCAAAAGAGCACAAGGTGAAAAATCTTTGCACTCGAGTGCAACACGTAACTTTTCATCCCCCCCAACGAGGAAATTGCAAAATACAAAAAAAAAATACAATCACAACAGTTTCTGTTTCACCTAGAAACTTCCACAACATTCACACCCGCAATACACACCCATCCACTCAGACACACCCAAAAAACACCCATTCACCCAGAAACACACACAAAACATCCATTCACCCAGAAAAACCCACAAAACACCCATTCACCCAGAAACACCCATAAAACACCCATTTACCCAGAAACACCCAAAAAACACCCATTCACCCAGAAACACACAAAACATCCATTCACCCAGAAACACCCATTCACTCAGAAACACCCACAAAACACCCATTCACCCAGAAACACCCACAAAACACCCATTCACCGAGAAACACCCACAAAACAACGATTAACCCAGAAACACCCAAAAAACACCCATTCACCCAGAAACACCTACAAAACACCCAATCACACCCAAAAAACACTCAATCACCCAGAAACACCCACAATTCTCACCCATCCATTCAGACACACCCACAAAAACCCATTCACCCAGACACACCCACAAAACACCCATTCACCCAGACACACCTCCAACAGCCACCCATCCACCCAGCCACACCCACAACATTCATCCAGACACACCTGTAAGTACCTAATAAAAATTACTCCGAGACGGTCAATCAGCTTGAGTCAAGCACGTTGATTTTCTGTATGTTTTTGTTCCGTTGCTAGCGTAAACAAATCAAACAGACTTAAAAAGCTTTTAAATGCTTGTCTCAAGCATCAAGCAAGCGTTGTAGACGATCAAAATGTTTAAAGCAAGATTGACGCCAAGCTGATTGACCGTCACGGAACTCCTAGGTTTTAACAAATTTATGACGTGAAAAGAATTTTTTTTTTAATTCTCCCTATATTTTAGGGAAGGCAAAGGGTCGAGCCCATACAGCCAAGTCTTTAGTGTATATTTTATCTGTAGTCTTATAAAATAATGAGTGGGTGAAAAGTATGAATGAAATGAATTTTACGTTAAAATATGGGTGCCACATATTTTAACGCACCTAGGGAGTGCTTGGCGCGAATTGAATGGTAACAGAGTTAATGATGGTGCTTGATGAAATGGATAAAACCACTTTTTATAGTGAACTTCACCACAACATCAAACACATCATGAGACTTATTTTCGATGATTCTGCATAATTGCACATCAACACGGATGCTTGTGCATCAAAATAACACCACTTTCACTGCACAAAATCCACTCTGTAACAATTTTTGAATTAGTGAAAATAAATCTGACTGACACCACGAAACGCGCCAAACACTCCTCGACGTGAAAAGAAAATGGCGCGCGCAAAGCAAATTACAAAAAAAGTACACCAAGAAGGTTCCGAGTCTGAGTTTTTAACAAATTAAAATAGGTTGCATGACAATTTCGGCACCATGGAGGTAGAAATAAATATGTATAATGATGTTTTGAATTCACAAACTCATTGCACACGATGTTCTAAATTCAAATTTACTTTAACCTCTAGAGGATAAAAACGGCTTTTGCATTCAGATATCGAAGAGCAAAAACGCCTTTTCAGAGATGGTGGGATGAAAAAGTTAATTTTAAGGTCTGATTAAAGTTTTTACTCACCGTTAGCACAGGTGTTCCAGCGCGGTCGCCAAGATCAAATCTTATATCTGAAAATATGACATTGTTATTAATACGTGTTATATTATAAACACATACATAAATGACGTCTATATTCCCGAAGATACCCACGTTTCGCCAACATGTCAAGTGGCAAGCCATTTATCGGGCACAAAAGTCTAAGTACATTGCTAGGTGGTTTATGAGGAACGCTGCTGCCCATTCCTGATCACTGATTTATCCTTAGTCGCCTTGAACGAAACCCATGGTAGTGATTTGGGGAGGTGACTATTGTACTCTACTCTGCCATCACCACAAGATTTCATAAAAACACTTTACACTTCCACTTTATTCGTCGTAATACGGAAATAAATCGAAATCTTGTTTTGCAGAAGGTTACTGGAATGCTCAGCCATTCAACCAGCAATTTTGCCATTAATTGCAATGGAAAAGACAAACTAGTTATTCATGCAGCATGCTTCCGACCATGCAGGATCAATTATTATGTATTCAAAGGAATTGTTGTTGATCATGACTCTTTAGTATACAAAGATAAATAATTCCTTTATTTCTTTATTGTTCTTTTTTTATTTCTTTTCCAATAGATAAGATGTAAAATCGATTTTTTTAAATTAGAATTCGGTTATTATCTGAGTCTATCCATGTCTTTATATAATATAGATACATAGTTATATTTTAATAGAAAAGCGATCGCCAAGGAGGTGAGTCTATAGGGGAAGGTGGCCCAAAACGGAAATGCTGCCTATTGTAGCGCTCTCTTGATGAAATTAATTTTTAAACCGGATACAATTCCTGTCAGCCTTATCGACTGATTGATAGGTCACATAAAAATAGAAACCCACGTCTGTCTCCTTGTCTATATGGAAAAAGTATATACACCTGCCCGGTCTAGGCAGTATAGCCGTTTTGGGCCCCCTTTCCCTACATGCCGCATGCGCCCAATCACCATGAGGATGGTCCAGCTCGTCGTCGTGCCATGGCCATTTACCATCTTCTGTGCCGGGACCCTCACCGTGTAAGCCGTCCACTGGGTGATCCTCGCCTTCTGCAACAAATAACCACATAATTAAAATCATCATCATCACCAGCCCTTTTAACGTCCCCACTTCTGGGGCACGGGCGTTCCCTAGGATGGAGAGAAGAAGATTGGGCCATAACCCACCATGCTGGCCCAGTGCGGGTTGGTGGGTATTAACGTAACGACTCCAGATGCAGCCGGGACCAACGGCTTAACGTGCCTTCCGAACCATGGAGGAACTCGAGATTAAAATTTTTGGTATTATTACTTATTACTAAGAGCTCCTCTATTACTAGCTCTCATTATTAGAATAAAAACGTATAACTGAGGAGCTCGCTAGCGATGGTTTGGATATAATAATAAAGATTGTAATATGAAAAGTGCATAGGTCTACTGTACGAAGATAAAATATTGTTGTTTATTTAAAATTTTGACTTGTGGTGTTGATAGCCTGCGTGGAACCAATGGTGACCTCAACACAGATAAACTGCCGCTGGTGTCTTTTTGATTGCAATGTACCAGCAGTTTTACAAACTCAAGGCCAATGTATCCTGCTGCGCATTGTTCGCCACCATAGCGGCTAGCGAAATACGAGTAGACAGGTATACTATGTAAATGTAGTGTTTACATTTTCATACTAAAAGCGAAAGAAAAGCTGGCAAAAATTGACATTTGTTTTCTATTCGTTCGAATAGATTGGCCCCAAAAAATTCTCTCCACAACTTGACAGTGTTTGTCTCGGTATTGAGTGTGAGTTAGAGCGAGAGGAAAATATTTTATTTTTCCCTAGATGATTTCGTTCAGGTCCCGTCTTATAATAATATTATTCTATATTGTAAGGGTCCCGTGCTACGGGTTGCCGGTTCGAATCGGTAAAGTTACATCGCCGGCAAATGCTCCCGGTGAGAAATAACCTTAGTGTTAATGTTGAGTACCTAAATATTATTTTGTATTATAATAATAAACTGGCCCAACAAATCCGAGTAGGAAAATATTTACGTGATTGCATATCATTGAAAATGTAGAGTTGTTAGTGTAACCGTGTTTTTAAGAGTCTGTGCGCAAGTTTGCCTAGAACAAGTTAAATTATTTTAGTGTTTAATTCTCCTATGCCCACCCCTTCGGAGATATAAGTGTGATTTCATTTATGTATGTATGCAAGTTTAAATTTGCACAGAATATATTTCAAGTTGTTATTAAAATTAAACCAAATTACTGCAAACGGTCAAGGTTAGCGGATGAACTGTACCAACATGTTTACTTGATAAGTTTGGAAGTATGTATGTAATACTTATTAATACAATGTGATAATATTCAACAACAATAATAAACGTTAGAGTAAGTATGGTTTGCGTAATATTTACCTGTACCAACATACCTACATAAAATTACGAAAAAATAAATAGTCCCACATAAAATCTTACTAACAGAATTAATTATGAATGTATTAGTTACCTAGGTAATTAGTTCTGTTTGATTTTGTCTTTTGATTGTTCTTATCTATTTGGGTGTCTGTTATCATTTCAAGTCGGGACCGCATCCTTTTTTGATAATGCCATGCCGCAAGATAGGAATATTACCGTGTTTTTAGTTTTATAAATACATAGGTCGACCACAGTTATATGTATGAACAATAGTAAACTAAAATCCAACGACACTTTTCAAGATTTGACTGTTTAAAACAACAAAATCCTCGTGTTTCCTTACTTATAAAAGTGTCTGACGGCGAAAGCTAATTTTAAAGAATATTAGTAGCAATGAGACAATAACTTCGTAGCAATATAATATGAGTTGATTTTTGTGTGTAAGCTAGAAAAACATGTTATATCAGCGACACGTCTTTTCAGCTTACACACAAAAATCAACTTTACAGTAACGAAGTTGTGATAGCTGCTAAAATTAGGACTGACACGTTTTAATTATTTTAATAAGCTTTAAAACATGGCATGCTTAGAATTCCTCTTATATCTATGAGGAAGCTGTAGGCACACACATGTACTGCATTCTTCGTAAGGATGACAGAATCGTTAGGAACGATAGTACCTATATTGTAAAAAGACGGTTCGAGAACTAATAACTCAAAACGCTTATAATTGCGCTATAATTAATAGCACCTTTGACATTTTACCATCAGATAAATCATTTACTGCCGCACTCAGAGACGTCAAATAACGTTAATGAGTACATAATGTCAAAAACTGAGAATTCAAAACTCGTCGCTATTCTTTCCGGGTCTATGATCTCGATTTCAATGAATTTTTTGACACTAACTGCCAAAAATTTTCATTCAAATCTGGTCTAGATTTGAATGAAAATTTTTGACATTAAATACTCATTAAAGTTAATTGACGTCTCTGAGTGCGGCAGTTAGTGTCAAAAAATTCATTGAAATCGAGATCATAGACCCGGAAAGAATAGCGACGAGTTTTGAATTGTCATTTTTTGACGATAAGTACTCATTAACGTTATTTGACGTCTCTGAGTGCGGCAGTTAGTACTCTTTAAATTTAATTGACATCTCTGAGTGCGGCAATTACTGTATCCCCATTAATAAAATTAACATTCATGCAAGAGTAGGTACTCTTATTAACTATAGGTATTAACAACTGTCCAGTGTGATTAAGTTAGACAGCGCAATTAAAAAAATACCAAGACGAGCAGCTAATTCTTTTGTTAGACAATGCTGTGACTGTCAAAGAACCATGTGACTATAAAAAACCCCATTCTCTTGGGCTTGAGATAAAATGTAAACATCTTGACATGTCTCTTTATCTACGAAATTCTCTTAAAATCAAAAAACGTGTATTCTAAAATACATCATGAATTATAGACAAAAAAAACTTTGAAATATTGGTGTTACACATTTTTATTTTTGTATTTTATAATAAAAGACACAAGATTGTTTACATTTTGTCTCAAGCCCGAATGAATGCGGTATATGTACAATACTCCTACTCCGTTATTTGGGACTAGTCTTAAAATATCACATTTAATACTTTTCTGTAACTAGGACTCTAACTACACGTTGGTCGTTATCAAACTTAAAAGTGGAGTATGGTTAGCATAACAGGTTTTTAAATAGGCAACAACTGTTTGTTACAGTTTTTGTTATGATTTTAAGCGGCATGTATGGAACAAACACGTGAGTCAACGTACTTACCTAAAGTAAAAATCTGCAAGCGATGAATGCCAAATTCCTTGTAATATTTTACAACAATGATATAGTATAGCCATCACATTCTTTTTTAAAATAAAAAACGAAAAATTTGTAGGCAATTGTATTTTTTCTTGTGTTCTAAATCAGGGACTTCTTAGGGACTCCTTAGGGCCGGTTTTTTGATCCATAGTTAACTCAACCACTTGTTGAAAACTGTTACTAATTGCTAAATATGAGTCTGATACGTAACTAAAATTGTAACAATTTTAGTTACTAATGGATAAATATCAGTCTGATATATTTACTAATTGTAAAATATCAGTGAAATTTAAAGATAAGTAGCAATTTTTAACAATTGGTTAACAACTATTTGATTTTGATTTTAACATTATATAAATGTTAGAAAAATTAGTACAAAGATTTTAGTGGTTAGAAAAAGAATTTCGAAAAATTATGATCTTGAGGCGGGAATCGAACCCGCGTCCGCTGCTATCCGGGCAGGTGCCTGACCGCTGGCTTACAACGTGAAGTGTAAAGGTTAGAAGAATTTCGGCAAGTTAATTAGTATCTTGGGTGGCCGAGCGGTCAGGCACCTGCCCGGATAGCAGCGGACGCGGGTTCGATTCCCGCCTCAAGATCATAATTTTTCGAAATTCTTTTTCTAATTACTAAAATCTTTGTACTAATTGGTTAACAGTTAACTATGTATCAAAAACCGGCCCTTAGGGGGTTGTCATTGACTTACTATTACCTACTATAACGACCTTATAAATTCGTAAGGGTTGTGGGATATTGTAGTTTGTAGTTTACTAGCTTTGATCGTCATCAAAGTTGTCCCAAATGGGCCATAGGCTACAAGGAAAAATATGTCCTAAGTATATAAAAATGAAAATTGTGCGCTAGTTTTTGTTTTCGATTTTATTCCTACTTTGTAAATTATCTAATTGACTGTTGGTTGGATAATCAAATTCCTATTAGCTAGGTAAATTTATTAATACTGGGTCAGATGTTAGCTAATAGTTAAGTAATATTCGTAAAACAAAATAAACGCTAAGCTAAACTAAAGCTATTATAATCAAAGCTAAGCTAAAACTTAGGTGGCAAGCGAGCTTTAATGGATCTCTGAGTATAGTACCTATTCCTCAACTCCCCTAACAAGACATTAAATAATTACTCACATTTTTGAAAGTTACAGTTTGTAAAAAGTTTAAATGAAAAAAATTAACGTTATTTGGAGAATTTTATAATTATGATCAAATAAAAATCATTGAACATTATTATAAAAGTTGATTTTTTTTATAATGAAAAATATTTGCACTAATCCTAAACACATCCCTACACCAATAGAATCACTCTATTTGCAAATGGAGTGATTCTGTTGGTTCTCCTCAAACCCATGCCTCGCGACGCATCCTCGCCTCGCGAATCTCAATTTGCGAATTAGGGTGCTTTTCCACCAGAACTGGCGAGGATACGTCGCGAGGAATGTGTTTGAGAATAACCAATATAACTCCATATTATTGGGGTCAGTTGCCACCTAGCCTCAAGCTGTACAGTACCTTTTGCGCCATTGGCGCCGGCCTCCGTCTTCCTGTCCCCGGGCTCCAGCAGGCCGTCGTCGATGCCCTGCTGTGGGTGCGCCACTTGGTCGTTCAGATCGTCCACCTCAGGCCCTAGGCGCGCCAGGTAAGCAATTGAAAACGGTGCAGCTCAATCGTGGAAAGCTTGGCTTAAATAGCGTCGATGCGGGCATAAGGTGATGAACAGTTCAGGGGCCTTACCACCAACTCTAAACGCGACTCAATTCCCGTTGTTAAAGTGAGACAACGCTAGAGCGGCGTCCTGTTTTGTCATCCACCTTTGGATCGCACTAATACTTCATGGTACCGCTACAGTACCGTGTCAGAGTAATAATTTAGACAATAATAATATGGTGACTATTGGAACATAAAAGAAATCTCGTTAAATTAATAAATCTATCAGAATTTGAGGATGGTTTTAAGATGTCTACATTGAAATCTCCACATAAAGGATTGCTAGGTGGTATAAGAATAAGAGGACCGTTGCTGATGCCCATCATTCCTCATCACTGTTTTAACTCTTTATTCGCCTCGTACGACACTCTCGGAAGAGATTCGGGGTGGTGACAATTGTCTTTTGCTCTGCCACCACACGGCGACTTAAATGAAGCTCATGCAAAATTAGGACATGCTATGAGATGAAAGAAAATTTTACATGTGACTTAATGAGTTGATAAAAGTTGAAAGAGCGAGCTAAAAAGCAAGGAGAGTTTGAAGGAAAATAACGTAACTACGGGCGATCCCAACAGTTATAATAAAAAAATACAGTCCTATTCTACGATCGTAAGACGTTCCGGTTGCGGTCGTGGTCCACTCGACCAACTCAGAAGTTGGTCGAGTGGTATAGGCATCTGGCATCTGCCCGGATCGCGGAGGACGCGGGTTCGATTCCCGCATCAAGCCTTTAATTTTTCGAACTTTGCTAACCACATTTTTCTTTGTATTTTGTAACATTTTAAATTAATGTTCAAATAAAAATAGTCCTATTCTTATTTCGCTAGCACAGCACTAAAGAAGTTTCGATTTGATTCACGTAACAGCAATTTCATCGATATTAAGATGACGGGATAGGTAAGCGATTTCATCATACGTCTACTAGTTAAATCGTCCGACAGTAATCAGTGTTCATTGATTGAACAATTATACTTAACGAGTTGGTATCGCTCTACAGTTGCTCTATAACACTATTAGCATTGTGCATGGACGTTAGCATAAATGCTACTGTGATATGTAATGATGACCAATCATAGAAACTCCACACTGTTCTAATTGAATATGATTGGCGCGTATCTTTGGAGTTCTTTAACGGATTACACTTTTATTTCAATATAATGCCTCTATTTTATCCCAATTGGCCCGTTAATATTTAACAATATTTCCTCAACATTTCCGAATGCATTCAGACTTTGCCCAGGGACGGTACGGGTGAAATTGTCATGAATTCAGAACTGTTATAAGTACTTAACTGTTGTAGTTTAAGGTTGACAACAGATCAAAGAAATTTGAAGAGAAAGAAATAAAGTGACAAGAGAGTGAAATAAATTATATAAAGAAAGAATCATGATGAAATGTGTCTGAGTTGATGGTGTGCTTGTGACCTTTTAACTGATGATTACCTGTCAGGGGGGGCTGGTTCCTGCCTCTGTCAGCCTCCAACAATGGCTGTGTTGCAGGCAGCAGCTCCACATCTTCGATCTTCTGGTGGTTGTTGTTGTTGTTTCTCAGCTGAAACAATTATGTTGTTTTAGTTAGAGAAACACAATATAATTTACACATCCTAGTAAATATAATAGTGTTCGTTAGATCGGAAATTAATTATTTTGTTATGTATGTTTCTCTTGGAAAAATAGATTTTTAGTTTAATATTGATGACAAGACTGATGATCCTAGTATAGTAATATGTTAGTTATACTTATAACTGATAACTTTGTTATGTGTTGATTATTTTTGTTGAATATTTCTTGGAGTCGTTTTTGACGAGCATGTTGCGATGCCCATAGGACTAGCATATTCAATTACACTACAAACATTCGAAAGATATAGCAACATTATTTATCAAAATATTATAATAATTGACTATCCACTTGTGCGATTATTTATACCTAAGTGATGGCATTTTAATTTTTAGTCAGACGGAAGCTGACGCCTCTCTTGTGCAGGTCATCCATTTATGTATGCGTGACAAAGCGTTATGTAAATTTTGCTGTGTATCGATAAATAGTTTGCATTACTTTTAACATCATGAATGCAAATACGGACACTTATTGGATCGAAAGGCACAGGCATGCCCGTAGGAATATTTATAGGATAGTGCCTATAGAGAACTTCTGCACAATTCTTACTAGCTGCAATCTGCAGAAAATGCTTTTATTTTCATTGATTATGTTATTCAATTGGTTTATTTATTGCGTGATGCCAGGTGACACAGTTGAAGGGGTGAGTGGACAAAGGTGTTAACTAACAAGAACTTCCAAATGAGTGTTTGAAAATGTATGCATGTTTCTCAGTTAACACCTTTATTATGGTTTGTATTATTATTATACGGATAAAAACATAAGCTCAAATGCGATGTAAACTCAACCGTTAACAAGATCGGAACCCAAAACAGTTATTTATTAATGAAACAAATAAATCAATATGGTGCTTTTTAATAAAGTCAATGAAGAATGCATAATAGTAGTAGCACACGCATAATAGTAGTTCAATGACCGCAACAAAGTGTAAATTCCCTGGACTATACGGAATGATTAAGACTAAGGCATTAAGCCCCCGTCTCTCTCGTGGGTGTCGTACAAGGCGACTAAAGGTAAAAACAGCGATGGACAGCAGCATCCCTTTCAATACCACCTAGCGATATATTGCGATTTATGTGCCCGATATATGGCAATCGTCTCGCCATCTATTGGGTAAATTGGCGAAAAGTGGGTGTTAATTCACCTCTGCCTACCGAAATCATTGAAATAACACAATAAATAAGTCACAATAAGGGTTCATTATCTTAATTTCTTTACGTCGCGGTCGCCGTCACACGACACGACAAAGCCAGTGTTCGGGGGAAATAGTGTCGGTTACTGGAATTGGTTATTAGTAATTTATTCCCCGGCAAAGCCCACGACAGTTTACCTTCAAATTTAAAGCAAAACCTTGGAAATTGAAAAAAACCCCTTACTTAGGGATTTAACATTTCAATCAGCTCTTCATACGATGGCTGGTATAAGGTATCATCGACATTACTTCACGTATTCTTATTCAAATTAAACAAGTGGTTAATAGCAGTTTACAACGAAGATTAGCAAATATCATATCGCGATGTGGGCTCTCGTCTTTTCCAAATATTTAATTAACCATCTGAAGGCTAGATTTGAACTCTAGCGGTTATATCTAAATACAAGAAAACGGGTTATTCTGCTTTAAACAATGATCGTTTTCTACTGTAAATTCCATACGTATTAAATAGTGGGTAACTAGGTAGGTACTCAAAAACTTAACTTGTCAAAAAGACCTATAGCCTGTTCACCGTATGATGATATCAATTTCTTTCACACATATCCTCTTTTTATATTTTCTGCCTGATGTCACAAAACTCATCCTAGTTAAAAAACATCTTTAGGCATTCTCACTGCTATACTACTATTTGGGTGAAACCTTGCATGAGTTTGACACAAATTGGTCTCATTATCACAATTTACGAGGCTGGCCGTAATTAACAAACTCATTTAGTTCACAGAAATACTTAACGTCTTTACTTTCATAGAAACATGATACCTAAGTAGGTACTATGGTCATTATTTGTTTGTCATTGTTTAAATCATTATAGTAATAAATGATTTATAAAAGAGAATTTATAAATGTTTTTCTAGTAGATATTTACTGATATTTTTACAAGTTACTAATATATATATTGCACTCGAAAGCAATGAATCCGGATCACTTATGATGCTTGAAATATCGTATTCATTGCTCTCGATTGTATGCCTATGATCGATTGCAGATTTTCGATTGCTTCACAATCTTCAGATGTTGCCTAATTATAATCACTGATCTCGATTATCTTTGAAAATACATAGTTCTATGTCAAAACAAACCGCATCCGTGGCCTAGTGGTTCGCCCATAGGAATTAAGATCCAGAGGTCCCAGGTTCGAACTCTAGGGGGGTACAAATTTGTGCTCGGTTTGGTTAGTGGTAGGACTTCTTTCAAGTCCGCCTGGCTACGCTGTCACCATCTTATCAAAAATCTGTCGCCATAATAATAATGTTAACAGCATTATTGTGTTCCGACAATGTGAGATAAGATAGCCAGCCCCTCTGTGGTTGAGGGTTCCAGGTGAAGCTCGATTCTATGTTCGGCCCGTATCGTTACTTACCATCAGGTGAGATGAAGGGCAAGACCTGTCTAGCATAAAAAAAACAAAACATTCTCCTTTGTAATTAAGGTGACGATATACTCCCGGTAGAAAAAGATTACACAGGTATGTTTCGCCCGTGAGTCACGGTATTTCCCGTAACAGCCTTTGCGTAACAATTTTGTACCAAATTATCTATAGACATACTTTCCCCCTGGTGTCATTAGTGGCATGCACTGTGCCAAGAATTTAAGAAAAAAAAAACAATCGATAAGCAAACCCATTGCCAGAAATCACTTGCAGCAAGAAATGGATTGAACTGTTTGGTCTAACTCTTTTTCTCTTTTTTTTTTTGGTTTAGACAGCTCTTCATCTCACCTGATGGTAAGTAAGGATAAGGGCCGAAGATGGAATCGAGCTTCGAACCACAGAGGGGCTGGCTATGTTGGCTGGCTTAGGTACATAATACGGGTTTCTATTGGCTGACGGTCTACCTAACTAAACAATCCAAAACTCGCCAGAACAAAAAGAACCCTAGGGGTCGGTGATGATAAGTAGAAAACCTGCCTTAGTCATCTCTGACGGCACACACGAGATATAGGCAGAGGTAACACCCCCATTTCGCCAACTACATTATGTCTCATCATCTTCTTCATCGTTTCCAGTTTATCTCATTAAGTCAAATGTCATCATTCCAACCACTCCCTTGTGATTCATGTCATCCATCACACATTCCAACCCATACTGGTAAAATTTTGGGTTAGGTTTTACATATTATGACCTCTTGCCTGACACCTCAGAATACAGAATGACACTAACCCTCTTTGGGTATGCTGTTGTTGGTGGTTAACCCTCAACCATTCGGCTACACCGGGAAATTACCCTTATTGGACTTTTAGGACACGTGGGGTAAGTCGGGGCTGGCATATACTACGTTATTTTTTCGCTCCCAGGACAGCATGGAATGGTTTTAATACATCTTATGTAATATCAAATTACTGTTACGAAGTAAAATTATAGTAGGTAGAATTGAATATCATTGTTAGAATTACACGTTATACTTATAATTGCTTTAAATGTCGTCATCAACTGAATATGTTATGAAATATATTCGGATATTATGATCGAATCTCATCTCTTTAAATGAATACTTAGCATGATCTAAACGTAGGTGCTTTTTTGTATGAAACCTACGACTATTGTATACATGATGAAGTTGAGGCCTTGACTCAGCAAGTGTGGGTTGGGGCAATGACCTACCTTGAATAATGCCAATAATAAGTCAACTAACCAAAACAATCGAAAACGATCTACGTTACATTCGTGGTCGTCTTTTGTCAGTAGTAAGCTTTTGTCTTCTATGAATTCTTAGTCGAAGCAGTTTGTCAGTGTTGAGAAACCTTGTCCATTGCTATGCTTTTAGTGTTTCTTATTTCATTAGTCGGCTTTATTGAAAAAAAATGTTTATTATTATCATATAATAATATGTCTTTAGCAATAGACATTGAAGGGCCGTTGTGATATTGACGATCATAGTTATTTATTGTCCTTAAAGGAAACGGTATTTTATAAACTATTCGATTTGAATTTTAACATTATATAAATGTTAGAAAAAGATCAAGATCAAAATTTTTCGAAATTCTTTTTCTAACCACCAAAATCTTTGTACTAATTTTTCTAACATTTATATAATGTTAAAATTAAAATCGAATAGTTTATAAAGCAAACCCAAGCTTAACCGAACGCACGGTATTTGTAAAAATATCTGCTTTGGAATGTTTGAAATTTATTTCTACATTGCGAGGGTACCCGTTGGCTGACAACGTGAAGTGTAAAGGTTAGAAGAATTTCGGCAAGTTAATTAGTGTCTTGGGTGGCCGAGCGGTCAGGCACCTGCCCGGATAGCAGCGGACGCGGGTTCGATTCCCGCCTCAAGATCAAAATTTTTCGAAATTCTTTTTCTAACCACCAAAATCTTGGTATTTTATAAATATGGCGGATCATGACTATAGAAATTCATTAGTTACTTGATCTTGTTATTTCCTTCAGCAACAGTTGACCCAAAACTGCAGTCAAAGTTAATGTGCTAACGTCTAAACCTATCGTTACAGAGTAATCACACAAAACATTTTGCATTGAGACAATAACAAGAGTCCCTAATTAACATAGTTCAGTTTATTTTTTAATTACCCGCTGTAAGCGCGCTAACTACAATAACATGATTATGACACATCATTCCCTAATAGATTGATTGAACTGCAGTTTTGGGTCGACTGTTGGTGGAGGAACTAACAAGATCAAGAATCTATTCAATAGACACGATTCTATTGCATTTGTATAGAGCAGGAACCGATTATGAACTATTTCTCTAAATCTAAATTTTTTTGACCAACTAAGGTCAAAAAAATAAATAAGCACTGCCCTCCTAACACACAATTATAAGCAAGGTATTAGTTTTAGATAGCAAATACCAAGATTTTTTCGGAAAAACTTTCACCAAACAAGAATATACGGTGAGAGTAATTAATTACTGTTGTTATTTATTGTAGTATATTAGTTTCGGAACGCAGCTATAGTTTGACAGCTTGCCGCGCTTCCTGCATAAACGGTTCTCTTTCACATGGAAGCGGGGGACTGGCTGCCATATTAACCTTATGCTACTTTTAATAAATTAATTATTCCCTTTTTAATAGTGCTCAATTGTAACATCTTCGATTCAATCAATATTACACGTGCAGTTTGGAAGATAACTATTCTTTTATTTTGTTCCATGGCGGATCACGTCAAGACATCTAGTCAAGACATTTTACATGGCGACGAGTGAAAAATAATTACGAAGATGTCTACTTCAAATGCAAACTCAGTAAGTTTTAAACATTTTGCTGAGGGGGATAATGTGGCCATATTCTTTGAAAGGTTAGAGCAACATTTTAAGGCCACAAATACAAAAGAGGAGCTAAAAGCCTCAATTTTGTTGATTTCCATCACTAAAGATGTGTATAAAACTTTAAAAGCTTTTCTTTACCCGTGTCTATTGAAAGACAAAACATTTAAAGAATTGGAGCAAGCTCTCAAAACAAGATACGAAATAAGAGTTTCACACTTTAGAAGACGCATAACATTTGACAAATTATGCCAGGCAGAAGGGGAAAATTGCAACTCTTGGTACCAGCGCGTCAGGGAGACCGCAGCTGAATTTGAGTTCGCCCAAACATTAGAAGAAAGAGTAAAAGACAAATTTGTCACAGGCGCATGCCTGTGACAAATTTGTCTTGCATTATTCAAGAGGCACCAGGCATTATTCAAGAGAGGCTATGTGAGGAGTCTATTAATAAAACTGCCTCAGAATTATTAGAGGTTGCATTAAATAAGGAGTCTGCGCTACGGGAGAGGTCAGCATGTGTCAATGAAGTGACAAAAAGTTATCAAAATAAATTTTCAGGCAATAAGTGTTCAAAAGAATACAGTGAATCTTCTAAAAATAGTGTTAGTCAAGATAAAGTGTTAAAGTGTATCCATTGCGGTAAAGGAAATCATAGTTTTTCTAAGTGCAAGTATAAACAATACAAGTGTAAAAACTGTAAAAAAATTGGACATTTGGCATCAGTTTGTAAGAGTAAAAAAGCTCATAATGTAAGTATTTGTGCGTCTAGTGACAACTTGGACATTTTTATGATTTTAATTTGAACAAGTATAAATGTTAGAACAATTAGTACAAAAAATATTGCGGTTAGAAAAAGTTCGAAAAATTATAGTCGTGATGCTGGAATCGAACCCGCGTCCTCTGCAGTCCGAGAAGATCCATACCATACCACTCGGCCAACCAAGACATTAGTTAATTTGCCGAAATTTTTTGTCCACTTCCCGTGCTAGGCCTACAGATCGTCTTGTCAAGTAACTTTATTTATTATAATAAAATGTAACACAAAAAAAAACAATACTGCAAAAATTGCATCATGCACTATATCCGCCGATTCCTCAACAGGTTGTTGGATAATCCCAACTTGAAAAAAAAAATCGGAAATACCACCGTTTCTCAAATCAATTCAACTCCGCTCAAAGATGTCGAGTAACAAAGAAATTGTTTCAATTTTGTACTTTCTACCCGCAATCGATTTATAGTGTAGCCAATGTTCCTAAGTGGAATAATGCATCGCGTTATGAACATTTTTGCACGATTCATTCAACGGAATTAAGTAGGTAGCCGGGTATTAAGTATGTAACATGAATTATTTGCTGAAAACATTAATTTATTCTTACACTCGAAGTTTTTCTGGCACGAGATTGTGATGACAATGAAATATGGATTTTGTTTTAACAAAAATTATCGAAATGTTCCTTGGGTGAATGAATAGTATGCGATCATCGGCACTTCATCATACCCAAAACTGTCGAACTTCTTCAATCGATTGTCAACCTTAATTGTATGTAGTAAGACACAAAGTCCATTGAGAAAAATTTACATTTTATGGTATCCTGACGTGCTGTTGATTGTACGTACATTATAATGGTTTCACTATAAGGGTAAAAGTTACATACATACATACATAAATCACGCCTATATCCTCGAAGGGGTAGGCAGAGGTGAACTAGCACCCACGTTTCGCAAGTTATGTTAGGTCCCACGTAATAGGTGGTGAGCCTATTGCCATTTATCGGGCACAAAAGTCGCAGTAGGTACATTGCTAGGGTACCTATAAGTGGAACGCTGCTGCCCATTCCTCATCACTGATTTATCCTTAGTCGCCTTGTACGACACCCACGGGAGAGATTTGGGGAGGTGACTATTATATTCTACTCTGCCGTCACCACACGGCTAAAAGTTAAAGTTGTAAAATATCCTTTATGGACACGAAGCTGCTTAACCCGTAAGTCTTACTGCTATTGCACGAATAAACATTAGTCATTTAACCCCAATTAAAAATTTCATGTTCAGAAATTGTGATCATCCGACATCATCCGACGGAAACAACAAAAAGGATAAAAATATATTTCGTTTAAGTGCCAAATTACGACAGCTTGTGAGCCGACAACAATAATTGTTAAAACTGTCGTATCTACCTAGTTAGTTATTCGTATTATTGTTACCACTTCTATAAACTGTGATAAATAGGCGTATAAAAAAAGACCAGGCAAAAAAACAACTATTAATGGATACTTAAAAAAGAACACTATTTCTCACGCTTACATCGTTTAAAAGTGTGTAAGTCCGAAGGATTCTCCCGAGATTATTGCGTTAGTTAGGTAGCTATACTTCAATAATACAAACAACCGGTTCCATATCTCGTTGAATTGCATTATCGTTAGGCGTTAATTTTATATTTTATTTTAGAACAATATCGGTCCCATGCAAACCCCCATTCTCAGCTAAGTGTTTATTAATAAAACTTACCGGTCCATTCCCGTTGTTTTTTTCACTGGTTACCGTGTGAGTTGCCGGTATAGTGACTTGTGTTGGAGACTTTGGTGTGCCGAAAATTTGCTCCAAAGCATTCAAATCCATTTGCTCTGCATCCCTCGGCGTTGCAGTCATCTCGATTCTTGTATTGTCGCTCGACATTGTCACGTTATTAATAACACAGCCACAAACTTAAAAAAGGCGAATAAGTAATTGAGGGTTGACTTAATTTGTTTTGGTATTCGCTAAAGCTTTCGAGTCTGTCGCTCAGTAGCGTGCGCGCGCGGTTGGGTCTCCTCTTCAACTGGTTTTGTGTTGTGTTGTTTAGCCTGCCTGACTGCAAACAAAGCTAATTAAGAATACCGGCTACTCTCCGGCGCGGGATTCCGTACAGTGACGTGTCATGCGCACCGATTGATCTCGCTCTGCGTCTGGTCCATTCCAAATTAAAGAAATACGCCCGTCTGTTTACATGGAAAACTATTTTTGGCCTACGTTGGGATCGTGAGAGATTTCTCCGTCTATTCGAATTGGATGAGGAAGGAAAGTGGTGGAAAGATATTTTTCTTGTCTAAAATAATCTACTACAGCAACGATTTTTCTTTCAATTAGCTATTTTTTTCTTTCTTTTGTTAAATTTGAATCCGCCCCAATCGTATACTACCGTTGTTGGTAAACCTATGATTGTGTTTCATTCAAAGAAACTGACTCTTTTGTGTAATCAACTAAATAACAGGGTCAGTAATTACTAAGCTCTTGTGATGAGTAATTCTCTGAACTTCACGAACAGTCATAATCATAATACTCTGATAGCATCGATCCCACTGGCAGAGTAAATCAAATTTTTTTTTATATATTTCTATAATAAAAATATTTTTGATCAATTTAATTTTGTATGTAAGTATCTACATACTATAAATACATAAATGGTGGAGATTTTGTAGTAAAGTCAACAACTAAATGAGATGGTAAACAAACACATAAATCTGATGATTAAGAAAGTACCAACCAACATAGTCAATTTAAAAACTATTTATAAACTGTATCTGAGATAAAAACAACTTATATAATTAAAACCTGAGCTGAGAGAGGATAATGGAAAAACATACACACACGCAACTGTCCTCTAATATTAAGACGAATATAAATGACCTCTAAATGAGACCAGAGCCATGACATTTCGACCTAGACACGACAGTGTAGATGCCGGATAATTGGTTTCAGTTTACAGACAATTATTAATTTCAGATTATCAGATACATTAGACATAGAATCACGTGTGTCTATCCTTGAAGAAAAAGGCAGTATTGTATATTGTATTGTCCTAGCTAGACTGTCCGCAAATATATCGATACACACTATGGCAGCTCATCCGAGATCAACCATTAGGATATGTCGCCTGAGAGCCAACCCCCAAAGAAGGGAAGGACCTAGGCCAATACTTTCTTTCCTAGCCTACTTAACTAGCATTCAAATACGTCACTCTATTATGTATAAAACCACAAACTAATTAATGTTACCTTTACTACTAATGAGTCAGAAGTAGTACCCGCGCGTGCGCAGAGACGGCGGCGGGAAAACCTCGACCGTGTGACGAAACGGCGCTCTCAGAACATAATTTGGTTTCGCAGTGAACATTAAATATGAAACGACGAATTTTGGCGATGATATTAGTGAAGCTGGTAAAAATAATAACAATTGTTTACAACTTACTAGTTTTGAACTTATATAAACTAAATGTGATTGAAAGAAGATATAGGTAAGAGATGACAAGAATTGAGAAAGGGTTGTTCTCATTGTTTGGTCACAAGAAGTGAAAGGAAAGTGACAAAAAGCATTATAATTATATCGGAAGCACGGCAATACTACCTATCTATATTGACATGTCGGAAGTGAATGGAGAAAACGGCAGGGGAAGGCCTTGGCGGATATTTCATAATCAATTTGAAAGTATATTAAAAAAAGGCCAGATCAAGAGTACCTGACGGGCATGCATGAGGACATTATTGAGATTGGATGAAGTGAAAGAAGTATGTTAGGATCGCAAGTGGATTGTCTACCCCTGTGGGAGAAAGGGGTAACGTATGTTGTATGTTCCTACTATTATGGACCAATAAAGCTGTCATAATTTTTTTTATGAACTTTAGTAATAATTAGGAAGTAAGGCAGCAAGAAAGATATTGACCTTGGTCACATAAAAATACCTGAAAATATTGAAAGCATAAAAGCACACTTAGACACAGCTGGGGGTGAGTCGAAGAGGTAGTAAGTAGTACAGTGTAGAGTAGAGGCTGGCACATTCTATGTTATTTTTTCGCTCCTGTATACATACATATACGAGCATTGTATATGTCACAGGCAATGTGTATATCCTGGTATTCTAATCTATACAATACCTAGGTAATGTATGAAATATTATTTATTTTATAATTTCCCTAGGTATTCTATACAATACGGAATGTGCAGCCGGTAATGTATATAAAACACGAGAGCAATGAAGGTTTATGCGTGCAAAAATATCTTAAATTGTTGTAAATCTAACTATTTACCGACATGAGTTAGTAAGTTGGTTAGGTTAGGTTTGTACATGAACCAACGAACGGCACGATCCGAGCGACCGCGGCAGCAGCCGGCGAGTGCCATTAAGTTGTGCTTACGTAGAATCCAATAGTTATTGTAACATCTGCAGGGATTTCATCATATTCCTTAGGGATTTAAATAAATCTCTATTTTCATATTTTCCCCGCAAAATATAGACCAAGACCTATTTATTTTACACATTGCCAGTGGAACAGAAGGTAGTCTATACAATCCCTAGGAGTTATATTAGGTTGGGGAATAAGTCTTTTCGCATTATAGTATGTATAAACTTGTAATAAAATCTCTTTGGCTATACTATTTGTATTTGTACTGCTGATTTGGTATCATTGAAAGTTTAAATTTTAAAGAACATAATTCCAAATTCAAATTAGGAAAATGTGTGATTTTCATTTGTTTTTCGTACCGCCAAGATGAGTGAATCTAAAGGTAAAAATGCAACGCAAGCCGCGAAAAAAAATTGCGATGTTTATGGACCTAGTGCAGTGTCTGTGAGAGCAGCACAAATTTGGTTTAAGCGTTTTCAATCCGGAAATTTTGATGTCAAAGATGCACGTCGCTCTGGTCGCCCTATTACAGATAAAATGGATGCCATTTTTGAAAAAGTGGAGCAAGATCGTCATGTCAGTAGTTACGACGTAGCTGAAGAACTGGGAATTGACCACAAAACAGTTTTGGCGCATTTGAAAAAAAACTGGGTACACAAAAAAGCTCGACATTTGGGTACCTCACGAGCTCACTGAAAGAAACCTAATGAACCGTGTACTCATTTGTGATTCTTTATTACGACGTAATGAAACCGAACCATTTTTGAAGAAGCTGGATAACTGGTGATGAAAAGTGGATCACGTACGACAAGAACGTGCGAAAAAGGTCGTGGTCAAAGGCCGGTCAGGCTTCACAGACTGTGGCGAAACCCGGGTTAACTCGCAACAAGGTGATGCTGTGTGTGTGGTGGGATTGGAAGGGCATTATTCATTATGAGCTGTTACCACCAGGCAGGACCATCGATTCTGAACTCTACTGCGAACAACTGATGAGATTAAAGCAAGAAGTTGAGAGAAAGCGGCCGGAATTAATCAACAGAAGGGGTGTGGTTTTTCATCATGATAACGCTAGACCTCACACATCTTTAGCCACTCAGCAAAAATTAAGAGAGTTTGGCTGGGAGGTGTTAATGCATCCGCCGTATAGTCCTGACCTTGCACCTTCAGATTTCCACCTGTTTCGGTCTCTTCAGAATTCTTTAGGCAGTGTCAGGTTAACATCACGAGAGGACTGCCAAAACCACTTGTCGCGGTATTTTGACCAGAAGTCCCAAAATTTCTATAGCAATGGGATCATGTCCCTACCTACAAGATGGCAAAAAGTTATCGAACAAAATGGTACCTACAAACTTTAGTTAAATGTAAATAAACTATATTAAAAAATGTTGTGAATTTTCTTAAAAAATGCGAAGAAACTTTTTCCTCAACCTATTATATATTACCTGGGTAAAGTATGTAGTAGACAATAAAGTTCATAATATTTCATACATTGCCAAGATGCCCCTGGTATGCTATTCATTGCCTAGGTATTGTATAGAATACCTGAATTATATACATTGCCGGAAACATGTATATTCTATTAATGTTGTAAAAACAGCGAAAAGTGCATCGGTGTACGAGACACTCGCCAGCCGATTTACGCTCTATAATTCTATATATTGTAAATTATTATATTAAAAATTATAATAATTATATAATATAATTCTATAAGAAGCCATTATAATTTTATTATGATTGCTTCTTCTTCCTGGCCTTATCCCACTCTAGGCGGGGTCGGCACTACATGTTTTCTTCTTCCACTCCTCTGTATCTTTTACCAATTTCTCATCCACTTCTCTCGCAATGATATCCTCCTTTACACAATCCATATATCTCTTCTTTGGTCTTCCTCTCCTTCTACGTCCTTCGGCTTTCGTACCTAACATTCTTCTGCCAACATAGATTTCATCTTTTCGCACAACATGACCAAACTATCAAAGTCAAACAAACTTTGCAGTCTCTCAGTCATTGGCGCTACTTTCTCCTTGCAATATAGATTAATTTTTAATTTTTAACCGACGAAAAAACGGAGGAGATTACTCAATTCGTACCCGTATGTTTTTTTTTTGTATTTTTAAATTTGGGAGACGCATGTACTGGCGAAAGATAATTATTTAATGTTGAATAATCTCGATTATACGAAGTTGATTTAAATGCTTGACTTGCGCTAACATATTACAACAGATTATTGATATATAAACACATTGAGACGTCTCATCATCTTCAGACAGGCCGTTGGCCGCGTTGTTCTGATTCTATTATTAGGAATATCTGGCTGGAATCCAACACCCCATTTTTATTATAAATGCTAGCACATGTAACTAAATGGTGGTAATGTATCCGCACTCGTATTGAGCCCGTATGAGCGATAAATATAATTATATTCTCTAAGCTCAAGGCTGAGGAATACTTAAATGAAAGCTTTTGCCGTCAGTATGTACGTATGTAAGCATCATCTAAAAAATAAATTTAGATATGAAAGATCATAATGTTTCGCTGAATACAATAAATCGCACCAATAACTTTTACTAGCACAAATTGTCATCCTCTTAATGTCTTGTTTTCGGCTTATCTAGGACTTGCCCTGTATGTTTCCTCTTCTATTCATGATTCTTATCTCGCACAAAATTTCACGAGCAACTTTTTACTATTGAGTATTTTCAGACTAAAATTTCGCAGGGGCTATCACTATTTTAGTTTTGTTGAATTTATTGTAATCATAAAAAATGGAGCTTGATTGAGCAGTGGCATGGCACTCTGGGCCTGTGATTGAGTAAACTATGCAATATTGGTTAAGACCGGTTATTGGATGGGTGACCAAAAATTTAATATCTCGAGTTCCTCCTTGCTTCGGAAGGCACTTTAAGGGCCCTATTACATTTTGTCTATGATTTTTGCGTAAAATGGCCAATTTGGCGTTCGTGATCTCAGAAACAAAAACACATTGACAATTTTGACTAAATGAATAGTTTAGAATAGATATTGGCATAATTTGTAGCGGCCTCGGTTTTTGTAAATTTTGCTTAACTTTTTAATTATATCCAAAATTGTAGAGAAAGATTTTTATAAAATGCGTGAAGGCCCTTTTTTGAGCTCCTGGATAGAACTACCGTTATACGCAAATGAAATAATAAAAAAATGAATTTTATCTGTAAAATAGTCGAATAGTTTGTAGCGGCCTCGGAATTTTGAAACATCATTGATTTAATATGGAAAAAAATCTTTTTCTAAACAAAAAAAAATCTCTGTTTTCTATAATAATATTTTTGAGCAAAATTTATACTAGAATAATTGTTACTTTTTGAGGAATAAAAATTTTATAATTTTAAAGCAAGAATTTATAATCCTATCTCAATAAACACGATAAACATAACTGCAAAATGACTACCAAATTGGGTTGCACCGGCCGTCTAAGTATGAAAGGAGTGGTTTGTTGCTCCCGGTTGCATCTGAAGTCGTTAATACCCACCAACCCGCAGTAGGTAGTACCTATTACCGAGTCTAAAGGGAGCAGGCAATTGATGATTGAAAGGCAGGTGATTGATGATAAAGAGATATGACTATCACAGCCAATGTTAATGAGTTAACGTTATATTATATGTTTAATATTTTACCTGACAGATATTATTTTAGGACACTTGTACACTCACTCGTCCTGCTACGCGATGCTGCGTCACGCGACACTACGCTGTTTGACGCACATTAAATCAAAATTATCTCCCTATCCCAGACCCCGTGTAGCTGGGGCCGGGGTAATATACCTATTTCCTCTACCATTCATTTCGGTCAGACGTCATTGAGTTATTCATATCATCTATCCTATCGAAAAACGTGCTAGTGATGAATAAATAATGTGTAGAAAAGAGACGTAGAGAACCATGTCGAGAGACTGTTGGAAGGAGGGAGTGATTGCGATGTGGTGGCTTGGATGGCAATATTCCAACCCATACTGCAAAGTTTCGGCTTGGGTTTCAAAGGCAGCCGTCAGCCGTCTGCCTTTTTGATTTACTTCTAGCTCTATTATACGTGCATATTACATACATAAATCACGCCTGTATCCCAGAAGGGGTAGGCAGAGGCGAACTAGCACCCACATTTCGCCAATTATGGGACCTACCCATGAAATAGGTGGCGAGCCTATTGCCATTTATCGGGCACAAAAGTCGCAGTTCATTGCTTTTGCTAGGTGGTATAAGTGGAACGCTGCTGCCCATTCCTCATCACTGATTTATCCTTAGTCGCCTTGTACGACACCCACGGGAGGGATTTGGGTTGGTGACAATGGTATTCTACTCTGCCGTCACAACACGGCGAAGTAGTCTCAGTCTTATAAGGGTAGTTAACTCGCTCCCCTTATAAGACTGAGATAGCTCTATTAGTTATAGTATAATAGGTATTGGTAAAACTGAAATAAATAATAACTTAAATGAATGCAGGTAGAATATGAAGGCAGAAGAGAATAAAATGTTGACTTCCTCTACCTTTCCCGTGGGTGTCGTACCTACAAGACGATTGGAGACAATTTTGGAGACTGCATACTGCATGCTGCTGTTCAGTCTAGCGTCCTGACGATTCATAAGTGTATGATAATCATACCAGATACGAATGTGCGGATTTTGATATTGATTGCTACATTATTCCTCGCTGGGCGAAATGTGGGTGCTAGACTGACTAGACTAGAGTTCACCTCTGCCTACCCCTTCGGGGATATGTGCGTGATTTATGTATGTATGTATGTATTTATTCCTCGCTCGCCACTAAGCTACATCGCAGATAATGGTGTACATCAACCCTGGCGTTAGTTCTGCTATCAAAATGAAATTACTATGGCCATACATAGATAACGTTCGCACCAGTCTGTGAGTTACAGCACGCTCGTACGTACGTACACCGTCACAGTGTTGTTTTATAAACGGTGATAAAAAACGCTTCTCAAGATGGGGTGTGGCGAGTTCCTCGTAAAATACATACTGTTCTTCGCGAATCTTTTCTTCGCTGTGAGTACAAGATACCAACCCTTTTTTCTTTACTATCTAAACTTATCTTAGACTAATAATTTGTTGTGTGGTGACGGCAGAACAGAACACAATTGTCACCACTCCAAATCTCTCCCGCGTGTCGTACAAGGTGACTAAGAGTTCAAACAGTGATGAGGAATGGGCAGCAGTGTTACTCCTACCACTTAGCAATTACTGCGATTTATGTGCCCGATGGATGGTAATAGGCTCGCCATCTTTTACATGGGGCCTAACTTTATTGGCAAAACTTAGGTGTTTAATTCACCCCTGCGTACCCCTTTGGGGATATTACAGCGTGGTTAATGTATGTATGTAAATCCTTTTCTGTAACAGGGGGAATCACAAAGACTGTCATTTAGGAATGACTTATCCACTCGGAACTTAACAAAATGATTAACACGGCAAACTCAAACGCATAATTTTCAGGAATTCGACTAGATATTATCAATTATGACGAATGTAATTGTGAAGTTTAAACAATTGTTAACAGATAAGTGATTTGCGTAATTGACGCATCATATTATTGTGAAAACAAGAAACATCGTGACTCGTCGCGTCGAGGATACGAATCGCTTCGAATATAAGAGAGTTAGAACTTAAATTTGTATTCCTGCAATAATGAGTTTTACTGTTATGAATTTGGAATACATAATGTTTGGATATAATTTTGTGACTTACGTCTCTCGTCGTATTGAATAAGAGAAATAGCGAATCTAACATTGTAATACTAATAACTTTGTGGTAGTAATGTATACTACACATTTTGGAACCAATCAGTAATTTAATACTTTTTTTCTGGCATTTTTATAATTTGATACTGTAACTATAAATTATTATTGACATTATCCTATTGTATGTTAGTTTGCACTCTGAAAATATAGGCGAAAAATTGCGTGTACATATACCAAACTGTTACCATCTTAACAACCATGTTTGAAGCAAATATGGTGTTTCCTACACGGGGCATAAGTGTCTTGCGCATGTTGGAGCACCTGCGCAGGTTATATGCATCGTGCAGTGGCGGAGCGTCCATATAACCCGATTCCCAACAGCCGTACCAAACGAGCGAGCATAAAAAATCATTACCATAATGCAAGTACAATACCATTTTATAAACAAATAAAAAAAATCCACCAATAAAATCTTATCATAACAGTATTAAACGCGCGCGAAACAATATGCAACACAGGTACATACAATTCGCTCCCGCTCTCTAGATTCCTTCAACTAACTCGCTAAATATCGAGTTATGAACGCCTACTACAGCACGCACACAGACAAGCGTAGTCTTGTCAGGCGCACGCAACGAGAAATAGTACCTAAAGATTGCCTACAAGCCGGCATCAAGCCGGCATTTCGGCAGCCTACGCGCTTATGCATCGATACACTACGACTCACGCACACATTAGTAATAAACTACCACGAAAACAAGTCCGTCAAAAGTAAATATTTTAGATCTTATTACAATAGCCATAAAAGCGGAATTTCACTGCACTGAACTGCACTCAATATCGCGGTCGGCGCCGCTCCAACAAGCCGATCCGGAGCGGGTTAAATCTTCCTTCCCTTTTTAACACGGCTTTTGTTTGTATAATGATCTCTCTTTCTGGCCTTGCTGAGAAATACTGTCATGCCCACAGACGCGAGCGAGGTTATTCTGTTTTGAAATTTGCTTGCACTCACATAAACTTCTTCTTCTTCCTGCCCTTATCCCGCTCTAGGCGGGGTCGGCACAACATGTTTTCTTCTTCCATTTCTCTCTATCCTTCACTAATTTCTCATCCACCCCTCTCGCTATCATATCCTCCTTTACACAGTCCATCCATCTCTTCTTTGGTCTTCCTCTCCTTTTACGTCCTTCCACGTCCATGCCTAACATTCTTCTGCCAACATAGCTTTCATCTCTTCGCATAACATGACCAAACCATCCCAGTCTATCACTCCGCAGTCTCTCTGTCACTGGCGCTACTTTCAAACTTCCCCTGATATACTCATTTCTTATCTTATCTCTCCGTGTCACACCACACATCCATCTTAACATACGCATCTCTGTTACATGCACTCTTCTTTCATCAGTCTTCTTCATAGCCCAACACTCTGATCCATACATGACAACAGGTCTAATGACCGCCTTATAGATTTTCCCCTTAAGCTTAAGGGGCACTCACATAAACTTAACGTAATTAATTAGTTTTATTGTATTTTTAGCAGTAATTCAGTGAAATAGTAAAATTTAACTAACCTGTGTTGTTGTTTTAAAGGTGTATTGTGATTTTGTGAATTGTGTAGTGTAGCTCTGCAGGGATTTAATTGGTATGTTTTAGTTTTTAAATAATTTTGGTTTATTCTCTCTCGGCACAATAATGGCCGCTTTGATGCACATAGATTGTCCGATTTCTTGCTAAGTGAAGGAAAGCAGTTTACAAAGTTGTCCTTTGAAAATAAAAAATATGTCATACAGTTAGGTCGAGCTCGTCCAAATATGTCAATAGATTACAAGTGTAAAGACGGTTTTTTCAAGCATTTCCACAGGCAACTTTATGATAAATATAGTTGGCTTACAGGCAGTTGTTTAATAAATAAAATGTTTTGTTTTCCGTGTCTTTTGTTTTCTGATTCTAGTAGCGTTTGGAATCGAACGGGATTTTCTGATGTTAATAATTTATCAAACTCTGCTAAAAACATGTTCAAAGTGAGAAACATATGCATAGTTGTGTAGCGTTGCATGAATTTGGAAATAGTAGAATAGAAAACTATTTAAACAATAATTTTGACGCTCATAATCGCAAAGTCGAGCGTAATCGTATTCTGTTATAACGTTTCATAGACACAGTTGTTCTCTTAGGTGAACAAGAATTAGCGTTTCGCGGGCACGACGAAAGTGTAAATTCGGATAATCGTGGTAATTATACTGAAACATTATTATATTTGAGTAATTATGACTCCGTATTAGAATTGCCGTGTGGTGACGGCAGAGTAGAATACAATTGTCACCACCTCAAATCTCTCCCGTGGGTGTCGTACAAGGCGACTAAGGATAAATCAGTGATGAGGAATGGGCAGCAGCGTTCCTCTTATACCATCTAGCTATGTACCTACTGCGACTTTTGTGCTCGATAAATGGCAATAGGCTCGCCACCTATTATTATATGGGACCTAACATAACTGGCGAAACGTGGGTGCTAGTTCACCTCTGCCTACCCCTTCGGGGATATAGGCGTGATTTATGTATGTATGTATGTATGTATTAGAATCTCACTTTGAAAAATGTTACAATGTGTACAAATTACGAGCTTTAAAGTAAGTTTCTGCGAGTACCCATTTTTTGTGGGTCCTAATTTTTACTGTGGCTTGCCTAACTTTTTTTTTCATGCCACGCCACTGGCATCGTGTAAACGATTTCAGCGAGTCCAACGACTCGAGGATGTACCTGCACAAGTGACTTGCGCTAGTAGCCCGCTTTACTTATTCTAGCTATTTGCACTGTGTAGAAGCACCATTAAATACTATAATAATAATAATAAATATTTTAAATATTTTTACACTCACACCTATCATCTAGCCCAAAGTAAGTAGCCTAAGCACTTGTGTTATGGATACTAGATGACGGACATATTTTTAATATAATTATGTATAAAAATGTTGAAAATATACTACATAAACATATACACAACCATGACTCGGAAACAAACATTTGTGGTCATCACAAAGTTTGCCCCTACCAGGATTCGAACCCGGGACCTCTTGGCCAATACCCAGCAATCTGAGCATTCGACCAAGGCGGCCGTCATACTATTATTATACTATTATTAGGATATTACTATTGCGGTGGGCATGTTTCCTCACCAGCTCTTTAATGCTGGACACCATAGCTGGGGCATTGGCCATATGGGTGGAAGAATCACCCGCCATTAAAAACCGGTGAAATACACAATCAATCTAGTGCTTTTATCAGTCATCTTATCAATGGTACGGTACAAACACACAAACATCAATATTAACAGATAACAAAATAGAAAATTTCCCAATGTTGTTCTTATTTTATGTTAAGGTTAAGGTCAGTCAAACGGTTGGCGTTATTTGATGGTTTTGTATTGTTTGGCGTGCTTTAAACAGTTCGAAAACACATTAATTTACGGAGACGATATAGAGAACATTAAATATTTTCTTTTAATTTTATTATTATACAAAGTGCTCTTTTTGGATTATTATTCCTAATAATTTCGTTATATCTGAACTAGATATATCATTATATGGCCATGCGAACTTATAAACTCATAATACTGATGCGAACTAATAATACGTTGATTGCTGGATTTTGATTTATATTTGAACGGAACCAATTTATAGTAATTGTTATTTAGTTACACTTAGGGCCTGTTTCACAATCGACAAGTGAATTCAAAGTAGCTTACTTTGCAGTTCAATTGACATATATTATATATTACAACTGTCAAATGATCTGCAAAGTAAGCTACTTAGAACTTACTTTTTGATTGTGAAACAGGCCCTAAGTATGTGCGTACCTGCGGGAAATTAAATCCTTCAATACTTACTTATCACTAGCCATATTGAAAACTTTAGGGAATAATGAAATGATTTTAAGTTTAAAAAAAAACTCCGAAATCGGGATTTATTTGGGGGAATTTAACACCTCATACGAGAGTTCTTTTCCTATGTCTATTAATATATTTTTTGGAAATATCACTACAAAAATATAATTCTCAGATTTGTGACACTTTAACCGTTTTATCACGATGATTAAAACGTGTTAAGTAGATATTACCGGTTAAAACAATTCGCAAGTGTAAGTAGGGCGAATGTAACTTTTTATCTACGCCATGATAATCTAACGATAATAATTGGACTGATTACTGTTTTGAAAATACGAAACTTTATTAGGTTTTTGAGAAGACAACATGTATCGCTTGCTACGATCTTTACACGTTTCTTTCGCTTCATCCAGTCTCCCTGCAAGCCCGTTGGTTTCGATACTTTACATACTGTTATTTCCACTAGTCTTAAGAATATAGATTTCCTATTTGTGGAAATTTGTAATTAGCTAAGGGCCGGTTTTTTGAAGCATAATTATCTCAACCAATTGTTAAAAATTGATAATGGATAAATATTAGACTTATATATTTTAAACATTAGTAGCAATTTTTTACAATTGGTTGAGTCGCCGGTTTTTTGATGCATAGTTAACTCAACCATTTGTTACTAATGGTTAAATATCAGACTATTCCTAACAATTTTTGACAATTGATTGAGTTAACTATACAGCAAAAAGACGACCCTAAGAGGTACATAGTTTATTTCTAAACTGTGTTGAGTTGCTTTAATATCAGCTGAAAGTTTTCCGAATAAAATAAAAAAGGTGGAATGAGCCATAATGCCCCACGCTGCCCCAGTGCGGGGACTACGGACCTAGCCAGCCCGGCTAGCATGACCACTGAAACACGATATGATATAGCCATTTATCGCATTGAACAGTAAAATCATTGGATTTTAATTATTTTAAATTATTGAACACTTAAATAAGCTTGAATTGAATAATTGAATGAGCTATATCTTGAAGATATAGCCATTTATCACTTTAAACTGTCAAAAATCCAATGATTTTTGTAAGTTCAACACGATAAATGGCTATATCATATCGTGTTTGGGTGGTCATGCTAGCCAGGCAGTATTAGTGGGGCACTGGCAAAGGTATCATCATCATCACCAGCTCTTTATTGACCCCATTGCTGGGGCACAGGCCTTCCCTATAATAACGAGTGCAGACGCAGCCGGGATCAATGGCTTAACGTGCCTTCCGAAGCACGGAGGAGCTTGAGATATTATTTTTTTGGTCACCCGTCCCATGACCGGGCTTAGCGGACATTGCTTAGTTTATAGAGCTCCTGAGAATACGAAATAAAAATTTGCATAATGCCCGTTTTGTATCTACAAAGTCTCACTCGAAAACCTGGGTCGCACCTCATTCGTTTATCAGCAGATTAGATTAGACTCCTCGTAGACAACACAAACAGTGTTTTATTTCTGAGCACTTGAGTTCCAATTTGAATCTCTGTTGGCACAGATAAGCTCGTTATCTTCTAGTAGTTATTGATTGCTCGCGAGTAAAAATAATCTAAGAACCGTTTGTCATACACTAGCTGAGGACATAACGTATTTATAAAATGAACTAATGGAGTACAAATGGTTCCATATCAATGTATCATCAAACAAGTTAACTCGAAAGTAAACAAAAATACTAACGTAAGAATCACATTGGTTCAGTTACCAATTCTAACCTAACAACATTAACAGCATTCAAGATGAATACGTCAGTATACTTACTAGATCATCGAATATTGGGATAGATCTTACATGGTGCGAGCAGGAAATAACATAAATATGCTAGCGCCGACTAACTCCAGGGGTGTCGTGAAAGTCGACTAAGGGTGTAGACCACAGATATATCAATAGTGTAGACCAATAGCACTTTGGGACTTCCGAATGTCACCCGTTCTCAGGACAAGGCCGCCTGGTAGTTTACGAACGGATGGTGTAGCTTTTATAACGTTAAATATTGGAAATGCCGTGTGGTGACGGCAGAGTAGAATACAATTGTCACTTCCCCCAAATCTCTCCCGTGGGTGTCGTACAAGGCGACTAAGGATAAATCAGTGATGAGGAATGGGCAGCAGCGTTCCTCTTATACCATCTAGTAGTAGAACTGCGACTTTTGTGCCCGATAAATGGCAATAGGCTCGCCACCTATTACATGGGACCTAACATAATTGGCGAAACGTGGGTGCTAGTTCACCTCTGCCTACCCCTTCGGGGATATAGGCGTGATTTATGTATGTATGTATGTCTGTAAATATTGGAAACCGTTTTTCTTTTCGTTTTCAGTATTTAACGTTATTTCTTTGACGATTCATACATACATACATACATAATTCACGCCTATATCCCCGAAGGGGTAGGCAGAGGCGAACCAGCACCCCGACGATTCATGAGTGTATGTAATGATTCCTTATATGAATAAAACATGTTTTCAATTTTCATTTTCACCAGTGTCACCGAGAAATGGGGATCCATTTCTCTCGCGGGTGTCGTACAAGGCGACTAAGCTAGGGTAAAGATAGCGATGAGTAATAGGCAGCAGCGTAACTCTTAGGTACACCAGCAAGCAATGTACTGCGATTTACGTGCCTGATATACGGCAATAGGCTCGACACCTATTACAAGGGCCCTGTCCTAATTGGCGAAACCTAGGAGTTGATTCACCTTCGGGGATATAGGCGTGATTTATGTATCAACATGGTCATCACCGGCCCTTTAATGTCCCCACTGCTGGGGCACGGGCTTTCCCTTTGGGTGCAAACATAATTTGACGGCCGCCTTGGTCGAATGCTCTGATCGCTGGGTATTGGCCAAGAGGTCCCGGGTTTGAATCCTAGTAGGGGCAAACTTTGTGATGACCACAAATGTTTGTTCGCGAGCCATGGTTGTGTATATGTTTATATAGTATATTTTCAACATTTATCTATATAATTATATTAAAAATATGTCCCTCATCTAGTATCCATAACACTAGTGCTTACTTTGGGCTAGATGATAGGTGTGGGTGTAAAAAAATATTTATTATTTATTTATTTATAGGGAGATTATATTAACAACTGCAGATGCAGCCGGGACAATCGGCACCGGCTTAACGTGCCTTCCGAAGCACGGAGGAACTCGAGATAATAAATTTTTTGTCATCCATCGAATGAATTGATCATTATGAGCCTTAGCGAGCATTGCTTAGTTTACGCAATCGCAGGCCAAGCGCGCTATGCCACTGCGCTAGCGAGCTACTCCTTGAGAGTTATGTACTACCGGTTAAAATATCTGTAGATCTGGCATTGATGTAGTCACGTTGACGCGCCGGTACCGTATACATACATACATAAATCACGCCTATATCCCCGAAGGGGTAGGCAGAGGTGAACTAGCACCCACGTTTCGCTAATTATGTTAGGTCCCATGTAATAGGTGGCGAGCCCATTGCGTATGGCAATCAATAAAATCGGGCACAAAAGTCGCAGTACATTGCTATTGCTAGATGGTATTAGAGGAACGTTGCTGCCCATTCCTCATCATTGATTTATCCTTAGTCGTCTTGTACGACACCCACGGGAGAGATTTGGGGTGGTGATAATTGTATTCTACTCTGCCGTCACCAAAAAAATACTAGTGATTGATTTATCTAAAGGTGTTGCGTTAGGAATGGGGAGGGCCTTCACATTCTAGCGGGCCTAGCACGGGGACGTGGACAAGTCTCTCTCCACCACTTGACAGTGTTTTGTCTCTGGATTTAGTGGGAGTTAGAGTGAGAGAAAAAGGTTTTCTTTCCCCGAAGGAGATGTGTCCACGCCCGTGCTACGGGGGCTGCAGTGGTATCTTATAAGCTATCAAAAACAAGTATGTAACAATGGTTTTTGTCGCATGTTCCAGTTATCAGGGCTGACCCTCCTCGCGCTGGGCGTGGTGGCCCAACTGAAGATCGCGGACCTGTCGCAAGTAGCCGATGGCCACCTGCAGGTGGCACCCATCTCCTCCATGGTGGTGGGGGGGGTCGTGTTCCTCATCGCCTTCTTCGGCTGCTGCGGGGCCATTAGGGAGAGCAACTGCATGCTGGTTACTGTGAGTACTGTCATTGTTACTGCCTACCTCCGAATACAACGCTACTCAAAGTTTGAGTCTTGCTTAGCATTTGAATGTTGTCTAAATTTATGTTTTTCCATACAATTTCTGACAGGTATTGTCCAGTTGACTTTGTAACAGCTCGTTTCCATATAAGCGGAGCTGTGCGGAGCTAAGCTTACTGCCGCACTCAGAGACGTCAATTAACTTTAATGACTATTTAATGTCAAAAATTTTCATTCAAATCTAGACCATAGAATCGGCAACAATAGGGACTAGTTTTGAATGATTATTTTTTGACGTTAAGTACACATTAACGTTATTTGACGTCTGTGAGTGCGGCAGTAAGACTAACAATAATTGGACGTATATAAACAATAATGTGTCAAGCTAATTTGAGAAAATGGAGCCCATAGATTTGCTATTTTATTAACAATTGTTTTTATCTTTTTCTTAAAGAAAGTGTTTCAAGTCAGTTCGAATACTTTTGAAAATTGTTGAATAAATTATGCTTTATCTATTTATATTTTTTCAACCTATGTCGAAATCTCGGAATATGGGTTTTTGTGGGTTGACACATGATTGCTTATCACCGTCCAATTGTCCAATGATATTGCACAAATCAAATCTCACCATTGCTCCGTAACATCATTGGTCAATTTTTGTAAGTCTCAGTGCTCAAAATTTAAATAGCGTTTCTGAATTCAGGGGTCATGCTCGAGTTCACCAAAACGTAAAACAAGTGATCAAAAGATAATCGTTAGTTTTTGACATTGTATCGTATGTAAGAACTGTATGAATGTATGAATTTGAAGCTTTTTTTGCTCTTTTTCATTGTAAAATCATTTAATTACACAGTAAGTAGACACGATCATGGACTAAAGTAAGTAATGGTTTAAAATTGATGCTAACCAATTTAAGAACCGACTTGACAAATACTTAAACAATACGTGAAAGAAACCTAATAAAATAGCAGGATATGGGCACCTATCAGTTGTTTACAACTGTCTGCCTGATAATTTATAATAGTAATAACTGACTCTTTCATTCTGCAAATAAAAGTGTCAGCATCAGTTTAACACTATGACTAACTTTTTACCCGACGAAAAAAGTGGGAGGTTACTCAATTCGTACCCGTATGTTTTTTAGTACATGTTTTTAATTGGCTTCACAAAAAAGGAGGAGGTTCTCAATTCGTCTGTATTTTTTATTTATTTCATAATAAGGGGTGATAAGTTTTTACTTTGTTTTTTTTTTTAGTTCTCAATCTTAATGATAGCACTGATGATCATGAAGATAGCTCTGGCTACGACAATCTTCGTCAGCATGGACAGCGTAGTCGACCAGATCCCGAAATGGTTGACTGAAGCCTTCGACGTGGACAAAACAGCATTCCAAGTATTCGAACGCTCGGTCAGTTACTGTTTGATTATTAAACTATACTTCACCATTATCATCACCATCACCAGCCTTTTTAACGTCCCTATTGCGGGGGCACTGGCCTTCCCTAAAGATGGAAGAATATATAGGGTTTGTAAACAAAAAAATGGGCTATAACCCACCCTGGCCTAGTGCGGCTTGGTAGGTATTAATGACTGCAGATGCAGCCGGGACCACCGGCTTAACGTGCCTTCCGAAGCACGGAGGAGCTCGAAGTAATACATTTTTGGTCACCCATCCAATTACCGGCCTTAGCGAACATTGCTTAATTTACGCAATCGTAGGCCAAGCGCGTAGTGCCACTGCGCCAGCGAGCTCCCCGCATCGCCCGCCCCGCTAACATCCGCAGCGCCCCGTCCCCGCCACCATCCCGTACCGCAGGAGGGTCGCGCATGAACTTGTCGGACTACAGTCGGAAATCTCTAAAAAATAACGGCCGGCTTGGTCGAATGCTCAGATTGGCTGGGTATTGGCCAAGAGGTCCTGGGTTCGAATCCTGGTAATCTGGAATCCATAGCACGTCAGACTACCACAAAATGTAAAATTTTCTCAGTCGACTTTTGGCTCTACTGCCAACAAGATAATCGATTGAAGAAATTTGACAGTTTTGGGTAGTCTGAAGAGCCGTTGACTGTACATATTAACATTAGTTCCCGAGTCATGGTTGTGTATATGTTTATGTAGTATATTTTCAACATTTATATACAAAATTATATTAAAAATATGTCCGTCATCTAGTATCCATAACACAAGTGCTTAGGCTACTTACTTTGGGCTAGATGATAGGTGTGAGTGTCAAAAAAAAAATTACTTTGTCTGAATTCCAGTTCCAATGCTGCGGCCCCAGGGGTGCCTTGTCCTACCTGAACATAAGCCTGCCCGACTCGTGCTGCGCCTCCGCGCCCTGCATCGTTGCCGTCAACGCGTACCAGGGCTGCGACGTGGTCATCGCCGACTTCTTCCGCACCTTCGGCCTCGTCATCGGCATCGTCGCCATCGTCATAGGCGCCATCGAGGTAACATCAAAAAAAACTTTAATATCGCCCACCCAGATCTAAAGGGAACTCAAAAATATCCGTTTTTGACATAAAATGCACACACCGCATTCCTTAAATCACAACCTTTCGACCAATAACACAGATTTAAAAAAATGTCCACTATTCGATTTATAAAGCATATATCTATTATCAGAAAACACCTGCAGTGCTGACGGTAATCAGTTTTTTGCGTTTTCTGAAAAAAGTGCTTTTTTGAGTTGACTCTGTTTAGATCTAGATGTGCGATTATAGTCTCATCCTCTTCTCATATTATTATTACAGTTATACTTTCATATCTACTTAATCAAATTTCCTAGATTTTTTATTCCTAGTTAGGGTTATATTTTTCACCTCACGTGGACTGGGTTTGTAATGATAAAGTGGGTGTATATACCTCTCCCCAGCCCTTCGGGGATTATGTATGTATGTGTGTATTTATTTGGCAATGTCTCTTCTGAGACGGAGGTCAGATAGGGGTTCTTTATCTTGATGGGAGAACCCATAGTGCATTGATCGTCATCATCACCAAATCTTTAAGGGTCCCACTGCCGGAGCACAGCTAAGCGGCTCCATTTCACTTTCTTTGTCTCTGGCGCCACTTTCAGACTCCCTCTTACGTACGCATTCCTTATCTTGTCTGTTGTCACTCCGCACATCCATCTCAATGTTCTCTTCTTGCTGTTCCTTCTGCCGCATGCAATTTTCTTTCAGCAGTATTTTTCACAGCCCAACATTCCGAGCCATACCTACCTACCACATATACCTACCTTTTTTTGCGCGAGTTCTTTTATGTAACCTTCGAGTCCTCAAATGACTGGATGTGTTCGATGTCTGTTGCAGCTGGTGGCGGCTGTGTTCGGGTTGTGCTTGGCGAACCACGTGAGGCACAAGTACAGGCGGTCCCGCTATTGAAAAAGGGTCTCCTATTTAGTGCTGCATCGGTCTGCGCCCGCGCCTCAATGACGTCATTATTATAATAAGCTCGGTACTCGAAGACTGTCAATGGGTATGTCGCAGGGAAATGGTGAAAATGGGGATTTGATGAAATCCCTAAGAAATGTGTTGAGATCCTACTATAAGACCTTATTAATAAACCCGGTTTAAGTATAGACTAGTTATTCAGTGTTTGTCTTTTTTCCTCGCATTCAAAATCTTGTTTGTGAGATGAAGACAAAATGCGGAATAGCTATATTTCTCTTATGAAATTTGAGTCTAAGTGATTTGACCAAATCATTTAGATTTGGTCAAATCCCTGAACTGCTGTGAAATGACGAAAGCTAAACAATATCTTAAATTGTTGTAAATCTTACTATTTACCGACATTAGTCAGAAGTTGGTTAGGTTAACACATGAACAAGAACGAGTGTGCGGCGGCAGCGGTCGACGAGTGCCGGTAAGTTGTGCATTTATAGAACCTAATAGTTTTTTAACATCTGCATGGATTTCATCATATTCCTTGGGGATTTCATCTAATCCCTATATTCATCGTTTCCCTGCGACAGATATATACGATACTCGATCATTGCCTCCCAACCTACATAAGAGGGTATTCTGGCAGAACAAAAAATGTCAATAAGAGAAAAATAATTTTAAATTTTCAGCGAGATTATAGTAAAACTGCTAGATAACTTTTATACAAAGAAAATAAAATCGTAGATAAAGCTCCTGCAATTATAAGGGTTCAATATGTAACTATTTTTTTTATTCTTCCATTTTTGCTTCCTTTCTGCCAGAATACGCTGGATATTTATTTTATTTTTGAATTCCCAAAACTTTCAGGTTTAAATAGTACGCAAGTCTTTACTGCGGACACCATACAGCAATCATGGAAGTGTAGATTTAATTGTTGCCTATTTCCCGGTTGGTTTCTTATAAAATTCTCGCAATTGATAGTGCAAAAATGCGAGTTCCTATACGCAAAATCTCACTTTTAAGTGAATAAACTTGTCTTATTGTCATATTTCAAAATGTAAAGTTATAACATTAATTATATTGTCATCAACTTTGAGCACAATCTTGCTCAGAATACGGAGGCAACTCCATACAATAGTATCTCTCAATCAGAAGAATGCATCGAATTTCATAAAGAATACGTAGACTGAGAGATTGTCGTTATTAAATTGTTTATAAATTTATTACCCTTGATTCCACCTCTGATGTTTCAGTAGGTGTGTGGCTTACAGTGTAGTTATCATGATTGCTATTGACTTTATCGTTTAACAGTGTATCTGTGATGACTGACACAACAGATATATTGCAACTTAAATTAGACGCATGGGCAGATGCAGCATTAAATAATAAATAGCGTTTAATGGAGACAAGAAAAGTCATTGACTCTCCACCGTAACTTGAAATATATGTCGACAAATTCTTGGTACACACAGCCCCCTAAAGTGGAACTGAGTTGAATAATCGAGACACAGACGAGTTGGATGCGCTTCGATATGCATTGCGGTTTTAATAAATGTGTGTAGCGTCCTACCAGTAATGTAGCTTCTCGAAATCTTCTCGACAAGAAATTATTAAACAGGCTCTAAGGGTGTAGTTCCAGGCATCACGGCTACCTTCCACTGCTTATGGACTGAAACTCCAGTCTGAAGTTGGCCTACAGATCAGATTTCCACTTTAAGGGGTAGTACACGTACAAACATTTTTTCTTACTTGACTTAATTAGTAAATCATGATGAGATGCACGTCATAGAGGAGAAAGGGGTCATTTGAACGGCTCGCTCAACAACCTTAAAAGGCCTTGGCTTTTCATATATACTAGCATTCATAAGAATGATATTATTGCTAAGTTCATTGAAGTGCCCCCCTTGATTAATTAATTACCCTACTTTCTTAGGGCGCGTTTATAAGTAATAAATAGGTAGTGAAAGAGTATTAACTGCCGCACTCAGAGACGTCAAATAACTTTAATGAGTACTTAATGTCAAAAACTTTCATTTAAATTTAGACCAAAGACCTGACAAGAATAGAGACTATATTTGAATTGTCATTTTTTGACATTCAGTACCGATTATCGTTAATTGACATCTCTGAGTGCGGCAGTAAGTGTAGTAATAAGTTAATACAAAAGCTGTGTTCAATCTATAAAGAAAATATTTGAAATATGTATATTGTTTACCAAATAAGTCAAGTAAGAAAAAATATGCTACGTACAGTCAACGACACGCTAACCTTTGCAAAAGTGTCAACATTTTCATTGTCCTATTTTTATACGCAAATTTAGTTTTACAGGTTTTACGTGTTGTCCATTTTACAAACTCAATTATAATTTTATACACTATGTGTAGTATGTTCGTCGTGGGTTAGTTCATAGATGTAATGGTTCATAGATGTAAATTCTATTGATGTATGTTTATGTAATAATATTAATTAAAGTAATAATTAAAGATTAGGTTTAATTATTTGTTTAAGAATACAAATGTTAACATAAAAATAGATAATTTTATTAATAATGTTTATTAGGTACAAAAAGAAACATAAAATAAACTGTCGCGTACCCGTCGTACCCTTGCATTGGACCAACTCCGTCGAAACGCGTATTCGGAAATCTTTGAGAATACATTTTGTGGTGACATTCCGACTTTTATAAAAAAATTATACAAATTTTTCCCCACCAAGTACTTGTTTCATTTATTATCCATAAACACGGGACATTACCTACAGCGAATTACATTTGCAATGAAGCCGTGAGTCCTTTGCATACCAAAACACCCGAGATTGCCCTTACAAGTGATGACTGTAGACAGAGTTAAATGATGGCAACATTGTCATCGTCTTATTGAGACTGCCCCCGTAACACAGGACGTGGACACATCTCTTTCAGGGGACATAAAATCTTTTCCTCTCGCTCTAACTCCCACTAATTGCCGAGACAAAACACTGTCATGTGGTGGAGAGAGACTTGTCCACGTCCCCGTGCTAATCCCGCTGGTTCCCACAACACTGTTCCATAGGAAGGTTGGTGTCGGCCATAAAATCCTCTAGAGCAGTTCGTCAAAATTGCTATACCGCCACCACATTGATATATCTGTGCCGACACCATTGTCAGTCGCCAATATATTTGAACGAATAAAATACAAATGACAATTTTTGTCAGCTTCTCTTAGATTTGACACGACTGTCGCCATGTTGTTTCTTGTTGTTTCTTTCTTTGATACGTCAGTTTAATACATTTGTATTCTATTCGTTCGAATAGATTGGCTACTTGTCAGGAGATGCTGATGATTTATCAACAAGTATTAGCGCTGCAACTATCCCTTTGACTGTGTTTTTGGCAACATTTCCAAATTGTTACATAAAGAAACAATGTTAAACAATAAAACAAACGCCATTAGTTGTCTAGTGTAAATAGGAAAATAAACTCACGTAATCGAAAGTTTTTTTTTTTTTTTTTCATACTCTGGCCTCATAAACAGGGTACTTAGAAAAACAGAAGAGCAGTGCCGTATAGTGACGTTGTTGCAACAGAATACAAGTCACCACGTTACCTATCCCACGGGTGTGACTATTATAGGAACATATTTGACTAGATGTAGGTGTTAATACACATGCGCCTATCTGTGAGGGATAAGAGCGGTGATTGATGTATGTTCGCAAGTATTAAGATAAAAATCTGATGTTAATTAGTCACCCTATATTCGGTGCTAGTGAGTCACGTTATCGTTGATATCGAATCAGATAACGTGCTAACAAATAGGACATACCGGCAACATAGCACTTTGTAGCGTTTTAGTATACCATACTGTTGACTTGTTATTGTTAAACCCGACAAAACATTTTTAGATTTAACACTTTCTCAGTAAATACAGTACGAATTAAAAATCAAACATGTGTTGTCTAGTGGAATGGATTGTGAAATACGTACTCTTCTTCGCCAATCTTGTTTTCATGGTAAGTAAGTATTCATAAAAAATGAAGGAACACTTAGCGTGTACCACACTGGGAAGCAAAGGAACCGTCAGGTCTAAAGCCAGTGCCAGGCATGCAATCAAAGCACACATTTATAGGTTTCCAACATGAATCGGTTTTTGAAGCTAAAATAAACAAATGTTCGTGCCACACTTCGCGACTTTGTAGTTATTTGATCACATGTCTGGAGCCGGCTTAGCAAAAACCTCAATACCGTCTTAACTCTTAGGAAATAAACAAATAACAAAACTTTATTAGGGGCCAAATTCAATATTCTATTTGCAGATCAAGGTAAACCTGTGCTATTTGAGTTACCTAGTTAGTTTACCTAAGTTATAGTAAATAAATATTTCTAAATTTGTTGTAAGAAAGCCAGCCCCTCTGTGGTTGAGGGTTGCAGGTGAAGCTCGATTCCATAATCAACCCTTATCGTCACATACTTACCATAAGGTGAGACGACTGTTAATAGCTTGCCTGTCTATCATAAAAAATAAAAATAAATACATTTCGCTAGCTCTGTTAGGACTTGCAATAGGGGATGAGCCTATATTCCCTCTACCTCTCGTCAGAGTACTTTTTTTGACACTTGAGAGTGATAATCACTGAACTATTTACTGTTCCATTACTACTTTACTATAACGCTATTGTGACACTTGTCCTGTGAAAACAGTAATGGATAAGTAAATAGTTCGGTGATCATCACTTTCAACTGTCAAAAAAAGTTAGCGAATAGGCCTACAGGGTATTGTCGATCGATCGGAAAGCACATTATAACACAGTAGTGCCTTTTTGCTTTCGCATAGTCAGTAATACGTCATACTACACAAGACTGTCAAACATATCCATTTGTCGATCGTCAATTTTAACTTGTTTAACGTAAAGTATATATAAAGCAGATTGAAAATGACCGACGCGCTGTTTGTTGATTGTACTTTACTTTTTTTTTTGGAAGTCGTTAGTCGACTATATACCCACATTACCCACCTGCCTGTTTCATATCAATACAAATATTATTAAAGCAATTAGCAGACGTGCAAACGTTTCAACGTAAGTTTAAAATAACTACATTTTGGCTGTTGACTTATCATTGATGCAAAAATCGATATGATACGAATGAAAAATGTCCATTAAGAGATAATAATATAAAGTACACCACTGAATTTCAAGAAATTTTATGATTGCATTTGTTTAAAACAAGTACGAGAGATTCTTTCAACCCACAACAATGTTTTGCCAACAACGGCCGTGTGGTGACGGCAGAGTAGAATACAATGTCACTACTACCAAATCTCTCCCGTGGGTGTCGTACAAGGCGACTAAGGATAAATCAGTGATGAGAAATGGGCAGCAGCGTTCCTCTTATACCTACCACCTAGCAAAGTACTGCGACTTTTGTGCCCGATAAATGGCAATAGGCTCGCCACCTATACCATGGGACCTAGCATAATTGGCGAAGCGTGGGTGCTAGTTCACCTCTGCCTAACCCTTCGGGGATATAGGCGTGATTTATAAATGTATGTATATGTATGTACAACAATGTTTTCTATGAGAAAAACAGCGACTAAGCAAGTAAATAGCAATTATTCACGTGTCCGATATAGGCACGCTTCTTGGGGATCTAAAAAAGTTTTTACATATATATTTTTTTATTTAGTTAACTTTATTAACAATTTAATTTAATAACTTTTATACATATAATTCAATTTAAATAAATTTTACATTAACAGTATAGTTTTACAGTAACTTACAGCAGGTTGGTGTCAGGCAGGAGGCCGTCTGTAAAACCTTAGGTTTTACAGACGGCCTGTTTGTGTTTGTGGCCATGTTTTAAGTGCCTAGACCGCATTATGTGCGATTTTTGGCGGGATTGAGTTTTATACATGTTTGCAATCAGGAAAAACGAGCTCTATAACTTGCCTATAGAAATCATTTCAACATACTCCTAGTTTAATAATGTTTTCATGTTCACATGAACAGCTAGCTTATTTCCGGAGATACAAGTAGAAACTAAGAAAATAAACTTTTCATCCCACCATCTCGGAAAAAGCGTTTTTGCTCTTCGATATCTGAGTGCAAAAGCCGTTTTTATCCTCTAGAGGGTAAAGTAAATTTGAATTAAGAACATCGTGTGCAATGAGTTTGTGAATTCAAAACATCATTATACCTATTTATTTCTACCTCCATGGTGCTGAAATTATCATGCAACCTATTTTAATTTGTTAAAAACTCAGACTCGGAACCTTCTTGGTGTACTTTTTTTGTAATTTGCTTTGCGCACCCCTTTTTCTTTTCACGTCATAATTTTTTTAAACCTTGGAGTTCCGTAATCAGCTTGGCGTCAATCTTGCTTCAAACATTTTGATCGTCTACAATGCTTGCTTGATGCTTGAGTCAAGCATTTAATAGTTATTTGTTGTACGTGAGTGCAAAGTTGTTTTATAACCGCGTGCTCAATTTTGATGACCGAGCTAGCGAAGGATTCAAAAATTAGAATCCTGAGCGATAGCGAGGGAATCAAAAGAGCACAAGGTGAAAAATCTTTGCACTCGAGTGCAACACGTAACTTTTCATCCCCCCCAACAAGGAAATTGCAAAATACAAAAAAAAATACAATCACAACAGTTTCTGTTTTCACCCAGAAACTTCCACAACACCCTCCCATTAACCCAAACACACTCTCAACACCCACCCAGAAACACCCACAACATTCACACCCGCAATACACACCCATCCACTCAGACACACCCAAAAAACACCCATTCACCCAGAAACACCCACAAAACACCCATTCACCCAGAAACACCCACAAAACACCCATTCACCCAGAAACACCCATTTACCCAGAAACACCCAAAAAACACCCATTCACCCAAAAACACACAAAACACTCATTCACCCAGAAACACCCACAAAACACCCATTCACCCAGAAACACCCACAAAACACCCATTCACACAGAAACACCCACAAAACACCCATTGACCCAGAAACACCCACAAAACACCCATTCACCCAGAAACACCCACAAAACACCGATTAACCCAGAAACACCCACAAAACACCCATTCACCCAGAAACACCTACAAAACACCCAATCTCACCCAAAAAACACTCAATCACCCAGAAACACCCACAAAACACCTAATCACACCCAAAAAAACACCCAATCACCCAGAAACACCCACAATACTCACCCATCCATTCAGACACACTCACAAAAACCCATTCACCCAGACACACCCACAAAAACCCATTCACCCAGACACACCCACAAAACACCCATTCACCTAGACACACCTTCAAAACACCCATTCACCCAGACACACCTCCAACACCTACCCATCCACCCAGCCACACCCGCAACATTCATCCCGACACACCTGTAAGTACCTAATAAAAATTACCGTCCCTAATGGAGTTCCGAGACGGTCAATCAGCTTGAGTCAAGCACGTTGATTTTCTGTATGTTTTTGTTCCGTTGCTAGCGTAAACAAATCAAACAAACCTAATAAATGCTTGACTCAAGCATCAAGCAAGCATTGTAGACGATCAAAATGTTTAAAGCAAGATTGACGCCAAGCTGATTGACCGTCACGGAACTCAAAGGTTTTAACAAATTTATGACGTGAAAAGAAAATGGCGCGCGCAAAGCAAATTACAAAAAAGTACACCAAGAAGGTTCCGAGTCTGAGTTTTAAAAAAAGTAAAATAGGTTGCATGATAATTTCGGCACCATGGAGGTAGAAATAAATAGGTATAATGATGTTTTGAATTCACAAACTCATTGCACATGATGTTCTAAATTCAAATTTACTTTAACCTCTAGAGGATAAAAACGGCTTTTGCACTCAGATATCGAAGAGCAAAAACGCTTTTTCCGAGATGGTGGGATGAAAAAGCTTTTTCACCTCTCATGCTCTGAAAGTGCTCATTTGTGCAGGATATAGGCTGCACAAAATCGAATTTTGTGCTCTAGAGCATTAACGTATCTACTCATAAATGTGTCTATATTAAGGCAAACAAAATGAGCCATGCAGCCAAACACAATGAGAAATTCAGAGATAGAATTTGTTATTTTTTAATATTTACTTAAATTTATTTGCCTAATGTGTTTTTAAGACATAAAAGATATTAAAATTTTAATTCAAGTAGGTACGGTATGTTATTAAATTAATTTACGAAAATTATTATTTCAAAATTAATTTAATACTTGGCTGTATAGGTCTGCAGCCCAAACCTCCCTCCTCCCTAATATCAATGGGAAAAACTTTTCCTTCGGTATCCAAAACTGTACTAATTTTAGTTTGAATTTTAAGAAATGTTATGATAAACTACTGTTTTATTTCCTCGCAATCGAAGTGAAAAGCAGAGTTTCTACCTCGTCCACAAAACCATTTTTATCCTCGACATTACTATCAGCCCTCGCCTTCGGCTCGGGCTGCTAAAAGTCTCGGACAAAAATGATTCGTTTTGTGCACTTGATGGAAAATCTACTATTTAGGTTTATTTGATTTGTTTACGCTAGCAACGGAACAAAAACATACAGAAAATCAAAGTGCTTGACTCAAGCTGATTGACCGTCTCGGAACTCCATTAGGGACGGTAATTTTTATTAGGTACTTACAGGTGTGTCTGGATAAATGCGGGTGTGGCTGGGTGATGGATGGGTGTGTGTTCGAGGTGTGTCTGGGTGAATGGGTGTTTTGTGGGTGTGTCTAGGTGAATGGGTGTTTTGTGGGTGTTTCTGGGTGGATGGGTGTTTTGTGGGTGTTTCTGGTTGAATAGGTGTTTTGTGTGTGTTTCTGGGTGAATGGGTGTTTTTGGGTGTTTCTGGGTAAATGGGTGTTTTGTGGGTGTTTCTGGGTGAATGGGTGTTTTTTGGGTGTTTCTGGATAAATGGGTGTTTTTTGGGTGTTTCTGGGTAAATGGGTGTTTTGTGGGTGTTTCTGGGTGAATGGGTGTTTTGTGGGTGTTTCTGGGTGAATGGGTGTTTTTTGGGTGTTTCTGGGTAAATGGGTGTTTCTGGGTGAATGGGTGTTTTGTGGGTGTTTCTGGGTGAATGAGTGTTTTGTGGGTGTTTCTGGATGAATGGGTGTTTTTTGGGTGTGTCTGAGTGGATCGGTGTGTATTGCGGGTGTAAATGTTGTGGGTGTTTCTGGGTGGGTGTTGAGAGTGTGTTTGGGTTAATGGGAGGGTGTTGTGGAAGTTTCTGGGTGAAAACAGAAACTGTTGTGATTGTATTTTTTTTTTGTATTTTGCAATTTCCTCGTTGGGGGGAATGAAAAGTTACGTGTTGCACTCGAGTGCAAAGATTTTTCACCTTGTGCTCTTTTGATTCCCTCGCTATCGCTCAGGATTCTAAATTTTAGAATCCTTCGCTAGCTCGGTCATCAAAATTGAGCACGCGGTTAAAAAACAACTTTGCACTCACGTACAACAAATAACTATTAAACGCCTTTTTCTCAGAATTTGAAAAAGGGAGATACCTAATGCGTTTTTCATAGGAACGGCAGTATATGGAGTGCTAAATCTGCTTCCAGCTCAGTGGTCTGTCGCTGATCGGCATCGGCATCGCTTTACTGGTGCAAGTGGCGGATATTGTTGAGATCGTCCCCCCCGTCCTCAACGCCATCCCTATTTCCCTCATCGTGCTCGGGGTGCTAGTCGCCGGGATCTCGTTCTTCGGGTGCTGTGGCGCCATCAGGGAGTCAAGATGTCTGCTTACCATGGTAAGTGATCACATTTCAAGTAAGCCCAAAAATCAAATTAATATGTCCACTTTTTAAGTTGAGACATTAAACTATTCGATTTTAATTTCAACATTATATAAATGTTAGAAAAATTAGTACAAAGCAGCGGACGCGGGTTCGATTACCGCATCAATACTATAATTATTCGAAGTTGTTTTTCTAACCAATAAAATCTTTGAGACATTAAAATTTGATATTATAACAAGACAATGTTTCTATATTGCGAGTGTATCCGTTAGCTTACCACGTGAAGTGTAAAGAGAAACTTAATTAACGTCTTGGTTGGCTAGTGGCATGGGCATCTGCCCGGATTGCAGAGGACGCGGGTTCGATACTCGCATGAAGACTATAATTTCTCAAAAAAAATCTGACCACAGTGTAATTTTTTTGGCAATAAAATAAAAGTATTTCCAATATTAATACCAAAACGCGCTAATAGATAACAAAAAGGATTTTGATTATTCACGGGAAATTTTGGCCATTGGTTTCGATACAATAGGGTGTCCTAGGCAAAACTTTTATTGTCATTTAGTTGAATACAGCCTATATTACCTTATACCCCACAATAGTCACCTTATTTCATTAATGTAAACGAAAAAGCTGATAAATCCATACTCGATTTCCCATAAATTTTCAAGAGTTTTATAAACTATATCTAAAATATTTCCAAACTAATAAGTAACTTACTAGTGTCATATCAAATTAACTACCTCGATAACACCTGTAGGTATTCAGCATGTTGACTTTCGTTTCAGTACTCTATATGTATGGCAATATTGGCGGGAGGAAAATTGTATTTGACCATAGTCATCTTCCAAGGACTTAAGGAAATCCAGACGACTGTCGAAGAGTGGGTAAATCAGGCTTTCGCGGCTCAGACCCCCAACGATGGGCCTTTTGATTTACTACAGATTGCGGTGAGTTTTGTTTAAAAGCACATACCATTGGAAAAACTTATACATTTCACGACCACATACTTAAGAAAGTTATTGTTGACATTAAAATTAAATAAGCTAGTTATTTTATGTGACAGATTCAACCGACTCTGTTCGACAATAAAATCACTGTGCTTTTTTCTGTACTTTCGACTTGTTTCAATTCGCATGTGCGCTTGATTAATATTATATAATAAATATTACCTATAAACCGATAATAGTTATTTGTTGTACGTGAGTGCAAAGTTGTTTTTTAACCGCGTGCTCAATTTTGATGACCGAGCTAGCGAAGGATTCTAAAATTGAATCACGAGCGTAGCGAGTGATTCAAAAATTAGAATCCTGAGCGATAGCGAGGGAATCAAAAGAGCACAAGGTGAAAAATCTTTGCACTCGAGTGCAACACGTAACTTTTCATCCCCCCCAACGAGGAAATTGCAAAATACAAAAAAAATACAATCACAACAGTTTCTGTTTTCACCCAGAAACTTCCACAACACCCTCCCATTAACCCAAACACACTCTCAACACCCACCCAGAAACACCCACAACATTTACACCCGCAATACACACCCATCCACTCAGACACACCCAAAAAACACCCATTCACCCAGAAACACCCACAAAACACCCATTCACCCAGAAAAACCCACAAAACACCCATTCACCCAGAAAAACCCACAAAACACCCATTCACCCAGAAACACCCACAAAACACCCATTTACCCAAAAACACCCATTCACCCAGAAACACACACAAAACACTCATAGACCCAGAAACACCCACAAAACACCCATTCACCCAGAAACACCCACAAAACACCCATTCACCCAGAAACACCCACAAAACACCCATTTACCCAGAAACACCCAAAAAACACCCATTTATCCAGAAACACCCAAAAAACTTCCATTCACCCAGAAACACCCACAAAACACACATTTACCCAGAAACACCCAAAAACACCCATTCACCCAGAAACACACACAAAACACCTATTCAACCAGAAACACCCACAAAACACCCATCCACCCAGAAACACCCACAAAACACCCATTCACCCAGAAACACCCACAAAACACCCATTCACCCAGAAACACCCACAAAACACCCATTCACCCAGAAACACCCATTCACACCCAAAAAACACTCAATCACCCAGAAACACCCACAAAACACCTAATCATACCCAAAAAAACACCCAATCACCCAGAAACACCCACAATATTCACCCATCCATTCAGACACACCCACAAAAATCCATTCACCCAGACACACCCACAAAACACCCATTCACCGAGATACACCCTCAAAACACCCATTCACCCAGACACACCTCCAACACCCACCCATCCACCCAGCCACACCCGCAACATTCATCCAGACACACCTGTAAATACCTAATAAAAATTACCGTCCTTAATGGAGTTCCGAGACGGTCAATCAGCTTGAGTCAAGCACGTTGATTATCTGTATGTTTTTGTTCCATTGCTAGCGTAAACACATCAAACAGACCTAAAAAGCTTTTAAATGCTTGACTCAAGCATCCAGCAAGCGTTGTAGACGATCAAAATGTTTAAAGCAAGATTGACGCCAAGCTGATTGACCGTCACGGAACTCCAAGGTTTTAACAAATTTATGAAGTGAAAAGAAAATGGCGCGCGCAAAGCAAATTACAAAAAAAGTACACCAAGAAGGTTCCGAGTCTGAGCTTTTAACAAATTAAAATAGGTTGCATGACAATTTCGGCACCATGGAGGTAGAAATAAATATGTATAATGATGTTTTGAATTCACAAACTCATTGCACACGATGTTCTAAATTCAAATTTACTTTAACCTCTAGAGGATAAAAACGGCTTTTGCACTCAGATATCGAAGAGCAAAAACGCTTTTTCCGAGATGGTGGGATGAAAATATTATTTATTTATTGTTATGATACACCATCGACAATATCAATAAACATTATCTACCATATATACACAGATAATCTCGAATTAAAAGTTTAGGTGTCCAGCTCAATATTTGTAACTTAGAGTGCTGACAATACTTTTAAGTTGATAACAATCTAATTGTCAAAGGGGCGAGTCAATGCGGGCCTAGCACGGGACGCGGAGATATGTCACCCGGGGAGTAGACACTTTTTTCTCAATCCCTCCTTTTCTTTCTCTAGAGCTAGCATGGCAAAAGGGAGAGACTGGTTTATCCCCAGTGATAAAGTTCTCCCGACAGTGCCGCCAATCTAAGCGAATAAAGAGTGAATGACTGAACCCGATCTTTACCAATAGAGCTATGATGTTTAAGCGAACCAAAATAAAAATACGTAGCAACTGGACAATTTTATTCGAATCTTTTAACTTTTTACATTGGTAGGATAATGAGAAGTCAGAACTTGTATTGACAATTGACATTGACATGACAGTTGTTGAACTTTGTTGTATTTTGTTGATTTTCTATTTGACTTGGAATATTGATAATAGTACATTATGATACGAGTATGCTAAGTTGGATTAACGCATACGAGTTGCATACGACGTTTTTCAACACAATTGCGAGGAAAGAAACAAATTTTTATTGTTAATAACTTTACCAAATAATTACGGCAGAACGCGCCAGATATGCCTGCGCGTGGTCAAAATTGAAACTAAAAATTCGTCTGCTATTTTGTTTGTATAGGAGTGTCAATGTTAGCGAGCAGCGCCACCCATCGCGCGCAGTCTTTTCTACCGCACACACTACAAGTTTTGGATTTTGTTCTTTTTTAATTCTCCTTATTAGTAGGGATAGCAAAGGGAACCAGCACATACAGCCTCGTCTGATGTAGTCTACTTTCTTCAGTTTTAATTGCATTAAAACGCGGATGTATCACGTTTAATGCATTTTTTATTTACACTAAAACATCCTATTGCCTATTGATAGAGACTGACGAGGTAGATCGACCACGAAAATGCTCACTGCCTTTCTCATCAAATGCACTTTTGTTTCACTAAATCTTTATATTGTTCATCGCCGTAAACACTTATTGCACAAAACTACACCATGCTTTAACAGTCAACATCACTGCTACAATATTTTTTATTTTAATATTAATTTAATAAAACAAAAATGACTACTTTCAAATAAGGCACTGAAAAAAAATTACATACATACATAAATCACGCCTATATCCCCGAAGGGGTAGGCAGAGGTGAACTAGCACCCACGTTTCGCCAGTTATGTTAGGTCCCAAGTCCCATGTAATAGGTGACGAGCCTATTACCATTTATCGGGCACAAAAGTCGCAGTAGGTACATAGCTAGATGGTCTAAGAGGAACGCTGCTGTCCATTCCTCATCACTGATTTATCCTTAGTCGCCTTGTTCGTACAAGGCGACTAACCCACGGGAGAGATTTGGGGTGGTGATAATTGTATTCTAATCTGCCGTCGCCACGCGGCATAGAAAAAAAATTAGTGTTTCTAAATACGATAGCTATGTTAATTTGTGTTTTTATACATCGAATCATATTTTAATTTGGAGGAGCTCGCTAGCGCAGTGAAATAACGCGCTTGGCCTGCGGTTGCTTAAACTAAGCAATGTTCGCTAAGGCCGGTCATTGGATGGGTGACCAAAAATTTATTATCTCGAGTTCCTCCGTGCTTCGGAAAGCACGTTAAGCCGTTGGTCCCGGCTGCATGTGCAGTCGTTAAAACCAACCCGTACTGGGCTAGCTGGGTTATGTTATGGCCTAATCTCCCTATATACTTCCATCCATAGGGAAGGCCCGTGCCCCAGCAGTGGGGCCATTAAAGGGCTGGTGATGAATATTTTAATATACTTTATTTTTTCATTAGGGTTAGCAACAAATTCTGTCATAACTAGTAAACTAAAATAACCCCTGGACATTTTATTTAAAATTAAAAGGGAATAATCGGGAATATCGAATAAATCACTGGAAATCACATAGACCTATCTTTGTCACCACCTCAATTGCTCGGAGACAAATTGCTCTTCTTAAAATGTCAAAAGTGGAAATATGTTTTCCATAATAGTGACGCCATGCTAAGGAAATAGAGAAACAGTCCCAATATTATGTCAAAAAGTGAAAAAACAATTCTCTCCATTGACGCCGTGCTAACTCTCGTGGAGATACAGGTTTTGTCACCTGTCAAGTGGTGGAGAGAGACTTGTCCGCGTGCCCGTGCTAAGCCTACTGCCGCACTCAGAGACGTCAAATAACTTTAATGAGTACCTAATGTCAAAAAAAAATCAATTAAATCTAGACCATAGACCCGGCAAGAATAGCGATTAGTTTTGAATTGTCATTTTTTGACATTAAGTACTCATTATCGTTATTTGACGTCTCTGAGTTGCGGCAGTTAGGTTATTAGGGGCAAGATCCAAGGGGCGATTCGAGTCGTAACCCAGCTCACATAGCAACTTACTACTAACAAGTAGATCGATCACTTTTAATAAGCTACAACATTCCATCGAAATATTTACGTGAAATATTCCTAGGAATAAGTTTTATCAGTGCAGGCGTCGCAGCAAATAAGAAATAATCTTCAAGTGATTCAATTTGTAATTAATCTATAGTTTATTGATTAAATATAAGAAACATAAAAAACTCAGTTATTATAGAATTTAATTTAGTCAGATAGTGACGTGAACATAGTTCTACATAATAATACCCATACCCATCGTATTAGAAGGCATCATGTTGTTATTCATACCTTTGTATTGATACCGAGCAACTTTACAATAAGGCTCATACGATAACATTCCTAGAACACCAAGCTTAAAACTGGCAATAGGTTTAGAATTTTCATCACTTAAATAATGAATTTCTTCTTCCAGTTTCAATGCTGCGGCACTACTGGTCAAAACTCTTATGAGAATGAGTTGCCGCTGTCCTGTTGCCCACTCACCAACCCACCGGCGACGTCCTGTTTAGCTGCCAACGCGTTTGACCAAGGCTGTACCACCAGACTCGGGAGCTACTTCGAGAGTTTCGGCGAAGCCATTGGCATCGTTCTCATCATGATCATCCTAATCGAAGTAAGTTTTACAAGAATCGAATTCTTTTCCCACGTCATGATAATATTAAAAAAAAAACTTGATTTATCAAAGAAAATTTTAAATGAGACGGTGGTTGGTACATTGTGTCCACAAGAAATTAAGGGGTTGCTTCTGCATTCCAAACACATTAACACAACATTAAATTAATTTTAACAAAGCATTGAGACGTGCTTTCAGCAATACTATGAGTAAAATGTATATAACTAAAGATTTTAGCGGCTATTTCAGAAGAATATTGATCAAAATATTTTTTTTATTCCAGGTGCTTGCAATGAGTTTTGGATTTTTACTATGTAGTTCTGTATCCAAGAAAAGGAGACTAGCAGTATAATAATTCTTAGTCTTAAAGCCAGGTCAATCATGGAGAAACTGAGTTGATAGGAAATAAGTAGTGTATAAATTATATATAAAATATCTAGGATCAATAAACTACAAAAACAAATAAATTTTTGCAATAGCGTTACAAAATAAGGTCGAAAATATTTTAAATTATTGTTTATTAAAATAAGTAAAATAAAGCACATTATTGTTACAATAAAAAACGGTATATTGGAATGTACTTTAAAGTTTCTTTTGCCATTTTTTCTCCTCTTCTTCATCGTCGTCGTCGTCATAATCCTCATCCTCTTTCTCGTCATCGTCGTCATCTAGAGTTTTCGAATCATCATCGTCATCACCACTGGTTTTTGTGATGCTGAGGTAAGCTGCCATAAAAAAGCTGAAGCCCTGAGACGAACATATTTCTTCTTATTATAAAGGGTTAAATATTTATTTGTTTGTTTTTTGAACACAATACATAACGTAACATAACATACAAAGAAGTCATCGAGCTTCTATAAATTCAGTCTTAAGTTTAATCTATCACAAAGAATTATGTGACTAATGAACTAATGTTTAGTGAGTGATAACAAAGGAATATGTCAAGACAGTAGGGACCGATAAACGGAGAGAGTGATCCGTATGATACACGATCATTTCACTATAAGTTTCAATATTTATATATTAAAGCTTTGTAAATTTTAATGACTTTTTATTAGTTTTTATAATAAGTCTACCTAATGATTTTTATATTTATGAAGCTGTGGCTACATAATGCTTAGCTACTTACTTTGGGCTGGATGATAGTTGTGAGTGTAAGAAATATTTATAATATACTTATATTATTGTAAATTAAATCTCACCTCAATAACGCTTGTGACTATGACTGCCGCCATGGCATAGATGTTGAGGCTGATGAAAAGCAAGGGCTTTGATAGTGCCCCTAACTAAAAAAAAATCATAAAATTCATAAATAGACAACATTAAAAAATGATGACATGTTGCAAGGGAACCCGTAAACCTACACTCTGGTCAAAAGTCCCAAGCGCTGTTCCTCACTTCACTTCCCTCTTTGCAACCGCACGGAGAATACATAAAATGCAAACAATTTTAAAACCGCACTCTCTAGTAAAAAAAACCACATTTCTAGTGGATTCTAAACACGGTTATTTACCTATAAGAATATTCTGAAAACTTGTGTGTCCGTATAGGTAGGTTGGGGGTTGGGGGGTTGAATGGTAGTGCGCGGCATGTTTCGGTTTATGTGATTGGCGAGTTGTGGGATTGTATTTGGTGCATAATTTACAATGTACCTGCAATATCATAACTCGTTGACAATGGTGGGTTTCTCTACAGCCTACTTGCGTGCCGTTCTGCTAGCGGAGCGTTGGGCCCTGATGCGTTTAGTATCATCTTGGTATTGAACGCGGTAGGGTCGACGCTTCGTTGCGGATCGGGGCGTGGGCGGGTTTGGGAGACCTATCATTACAGACTGAGGCATGTTGCGCACGCCCCTATTTTTTTTTTCTTGGAGACGTGTGTCATAAGTGTATTGTAATCATACCAGATATGAATAAATGAATTTTGACTTTGACTTTGAATTCAATACGAAGCGACAAACGTAGCAGCGAAAGCTGTAGCGAGTGCAAAGAAATGGTTCAAAAACGGAAATATTAAATAAATACTCACAATAGGCTGTAACTTTTTCACGTGTTCATTATCATCAGCTTCCAGTTTACTAGGCAACAGCCAACCAAGTATGCTCGAAATACTAAAAGCGTTAAGCATGGGGGCTGTCTTTCCTCCGTTAATGGTGGTTTTACTTACAACTTCATCACTAGCTCTTTGTGATTTATCCTGTAGGCTAGAACTTTTACTAAGAACCTTGTAGAGATTCTTCCGACTTCCATCTAGAAAAATTGATGCCGACTCAACCATATCACCAAATACGCCTCTATCACCAGCTAAGTCCATTGCATCGTCGTCGTAAAAGCTTCGCTTTTTACGTTCATAATGAGAACTGTTTTTAACTATTTCCAATTTTCGGACTTTGTTAATACGTGTGATTGCATTTGGTTCACTAAGAGGCGTTGTAAAGAAAGTCATATAATCCCTATAATCACTTGTCTTATTGCTATTGTAATGTAGTGGTGTCATGGCATTGTACAAAGTTTTATTATTGGTCGTCCTAGACACATCTTCCACGACCATCTTTAAGGCATGCGTTTTGTCACTGGTTCGATATTGATGTAGAACAACTGTGACATATATTTGTAGCCCCAGGATAGCCATAACTGCTATAGTATACTGAAAAATTTAAAATAGGTACTATAATTCTAATAACTGGGTAAACATGGAACGTCGGTTCGCTATACTACAATTAATACCTTTGTTACATTTTTGCTTAATAGATACTTTAATAGTAAATATTATAAAATGAGAGAACTGCTTTTTTTAAGTTTTGTTCACAGGAAAACAATTTTATTGATCTCAGTGCGAACCTCATTAATAACCTGTTTATGAATTCCATCAGAAGGAATCTAAATAATAAATAGGTAGTTCTGAATAGGTGCAGGAAACACTATCTTTCATGGGCTGTAAAGATGTTAGAACATAAAAGGAAAATATTTCTTACTAGAATCAATATCACCCTTCCGAAATTTCCTTCAAAGAGAGTGCCGACGACACCTAGCACACCAAGGATCAACACCACGATTCCCAAGAACATCATGCTCTTCATTACATTATTAATGAACACCGGGTTGAATACTGTGAGGTATTTTTTGAATATCATACGGACTACGCTTGAGGACGTTATCATACTGACACCCATGACCTGTGTAACAATTATAATAATTAATCACCTTAAATAAGCCGTGAGACCCCTGAGTGAGACCATAAGACCCCTGAAAAGATGGATGGATTGTGGTTTAAGTGATCTCGAGTGACAGAAGAGAGAACCCAAAATATGATGGGAGAAGGGCAGGGTGATGTTATTGGCGATGATGATTCGTGATAAACTGGTATAAAGGTTGAAAGCGTGCGATCTGCATTGGCTATATCACAGATAAGATATTATAATTTTTTGTGATCATCGATGATGGTCTAACTAAGTACATACGTACGGCACCGGACGCGTTAGACATAACCAGCAAATGTTTCACGACAGTTCGGGACATTCGTGGCAACGTCTGCTTCATTGTCAGTAGGGAGGGTGGTGAAATTATTTCTATGAGGAATCCATTTAAAGATGAACACCAAATATTAGATGATAATTATAGGATTTGACAATATAAATGTTATGACAGTGCATTAGTATCTATATACATTGTACTCTTTGCTATAGACAGAAGATGCAATGACTTTCCAGTGCAGCTAGTTTACCTAAGTTTGGTTTTCTACTATATTTTTTTATTTATATTAAAGTTTTTTCAATAAGTTTCTTTTTTGTACAAATAAACGATTATCTATCTATCTATCTAATGTTTTTTGTATCTTGTTTTGTCGCTGATGTTTCGTATTTAATTAAACAAGTTACATTTCTTTATAACTAAAAACAATTTCGTTAAAGGAGATTATTGTGCAATCTTTTTGGACTTTTACAACTGTTATAATTATAATAATGCGAAATAGTCCAAGTAATGTTTACATTTTTTTAATATGTAATAATATGGTCATTAATAATAGGTCACCTCTGCCTACCCCTTCGGGGATATAGGCGTGAATTATGTATGTATGTAATAATAGGTGTGAATTAATTTGTGACAGCAGTGCTCGTTTGGTATATTTTGTGCTACAACCTGTATAAAAATTTAATATTTGAATGGCGTATAACATCATACATTGCGCCAATCTTGCATTAGTCAGGTATAGTTTTCATGGTATAGAAATAAATGCAAATCGCCTATTTACCATGGTCACACTCATAATATTTTAATGTAGTATTAGAATATTACTCATTGAAATCATAATAAAAGCACATACAATTGAGACGTTTGCGGTTTTAGCTAAATCCACTAGCATATTTCCGTAGTTAGAGCTCGTCATGGATTTTTTGGGTAAGTATTGTTATTAATAAGTCGAAAACAATTATTCTTAAAGTGATCATGTACAGTAGGCCTATTCGCTAACTTTTTTGATCACTGAACTATTTACTGATCCATTACTACTTTACTATAACGCTCTTGGGACACTTGTCCTGTAGAAGCAGTGATGGATAAGTAAATAGTTCGGTGATCACTTGCAATTGTCAAAAAAAGTTATCGAATAGGCCTTTTGATGGACCTTTACCCCCGAATACTGAAACGCTTTAAGCTGAAAAAGTTTTAGTTCGGCTTAATTAACATTTAAGTTATGTCAAAATTGAGGTTTATCCATACAAATTCTGTAAACTTAACTTTGCAGTGCTCATAATTTGAGTAGCGGTTCAGTATTCGGGGGTTAGTTAGGCGGATTGCTGTCTAAACCACTAGTCAATAATTTATTATCTCAAGCTCTTCCGTGCTTCGGAAGGCACGTTAAGCCGTTGGTCCCGGTGCATCTGCACTCGTTCATATCCACTAATCCGCGTGGGCCAGCGTGGTGGGCTACGGCCAATTTTCCCTATATTCTTCAATTCATCCATAGGGAAGAACTCTGCCACAGCAGTGGAGATGATAAAGGGTTGGTGATGATGACGATGATGATCATTCTCCTACTATTCTGCCGTCCATAAGGCTAGTCCCCGCAGTATGGTCATTAAAGTACTGGTGATGATGATAAAGAAATCCTCACTTAAATATCCCGTCACTTCACTTCGGAATAAAAATATTATACTGTTTAGTTAAAAGCTCCCAAACCTTGCCACACAGATATGTCACTGCTTTTATAATTCATCTTGACTTGTCATTATAACACCAAAGTTCGAATTCTGTCAATTTCTCTGCATTTCTGTATATACATTGTACTCTTTGATTTTAATAACCTTATAAGTACGTTAATTGTATTCTCTTTGGTACGTTATGTGTGATTTTAGTGTTGGTTGTATGTAAAACAATCACTTACGTTATTTTCAGAAAAATTCGGGATTATCACCCATCGCAGAAAATGTAACACTGCAAGAGCAAAAATGTTTAGGACTGTGACCAAAGTTACGCTAATAGCTTCAAACGCTATAGGAGCAGTAAGTAAATGAAGTTTAGAAGAGAATATAACAGAAATCGTCACCAGGCTCATCATCTCATCATCTTCCTGCGCTGTTTATCTGGAATCAGCGCAGTATGTTTCCTATTCCACTCATATTGCTCAGACGTCATTAACACTCCTCCACTCCCTTTTGATTCGTATCATCCATTTTACTGCTAGTGATGAATGTATCCAAGGTTTAACAGAAAGGTGCAGTGATATTATAGGAGTTATCAGTCCATCAAACTGAACAACCTTCACTGAGGGACCAAAATCGATATCTCAGAAAAAAATCACATCCTCATTCAACAGACTTTAGTTTGTATAGGAAACTGTTTATTTTTTGTGATTACGTTGTCAATCTCTATTGTTAAAGTGATTCAGTTTGATGGTTTGCACAATCTCTTTAAATATCACTGCACCTTTTATTTACTCTTCTATAGAAAGTTGATAGAAAGAACGAAGAGAGTTATGTGGATTATATTTAATTGTATACTGCTCAAGGTTTTGGCTTAAATTTTACAGCCGGCTGCCTGACACCAGCCCTTTTTGGGAAAACTTCGGCACCATTCTGCATATATTTATTTCTAAATATATTATAATAGCCAAATATTCCAGGTAATAGGTGGCACTCTGATATTGACCGGCGGCATTGTCCTGGTAATGTTTGCAATCTACGTGGCCTGGCTCAACCTGACATTCGTCACAGAGGTGATGAGAAGCCTGATCATCTTAGGAGCGCTGGTGATGGCTGTCGCTGCAGTGGGCTCGTTGGGCAGCGTGTATGAAGGAAAAGGTGGAACTGTCTTATTATTTTTAGTAAGGACACTATTTTCTTTTGATGGTATAGTTATCAAACAAATTTTGTTGGCACATTCATCTGTGAACTTTCAAGGATGATCAGGAATTAATTTTTATTTATATGTACAAAATGGGAAGTGAAAGTCAAATTCAGAGTTAGAAAGCTATTAGATTTACAGGAGTAAATGTGGTGATGAATCATGGCGTCGATAGTCATATTTAATTAATAATAAATCAAGCCGCAGGTAACGTATGGTAATTAATAATGAAACAACATAGCAAAATCTTCTTAGAAGAGACATTTATCGTTCAAGAGTTTAAAATTATCTTGTTCTTACTTCTACTTCAGGTGATTTTTGTCGTGTTTCATCCTATTTAAACTACTGGGTACCTTTATCTGTCTATCCAAATTTATTTTGCATTAAAAGTTGATTCTAGTTCCTTAAGTTATTGATTTGGAGTGGGAATCTATTCATTAATTATTAATCATTTTTCAGTATACTGCCTCAGTACTCATAATTTTAGTTCTGCAAATATATGTCACAGTAGTGCTGTGTCAGTACCGTAACAGTCGAAATATGACAACAATGAGATACTCATCAGAGATGAGAGACACAGATAAAGCTCTGTACAAAGCCAAAGTCACGCTTCCAACCACGCTGACCGACTCATTTGCGTCAGAAAGAAACAAGTATACCACAGGCACAAAAGTGAGAAAACGGAACATATTTTCTAATGGCGACGATCCGGTTGGGCGTATCTATAATACCTTCAGTCGTGTTGTAAGTCCTGCATCGGAATTATATCTTGACAAAGAAATAATGTTTGAAGATTTCATCGACAAAACTGGAGCGAGGTTAAGGGAAACATCGCAGAAAGCTAAAGAAAAAGCAGGAGTGATTGGAGAAACAATCGCTAAGAATATAGTGAGAACGGCAGAAACAACTTTACCTAACGAATTGACTAATCCTTATGAGTTGGCTCCAACTAATCCAGCTGCTGTTCCTGTTCCAGATGGATCTAGCCCACCTGGCTTACCTAGTTTTTTTAATCTACCAAGTCTTCCTGATCTACTAAGTGTTCCTAATCTACCAACTCTTCCTAATCTACCAAGTCTTCCTGATCTACCAAGTTTTCCTGATCTACCAAGTCTTCCCGAACTACCCAGTCTTCCTACACTGCCGAATCTTCCAAATATCAAGGACTTGCCTAACACTATATTTAATACTTGGATTTTGCCGCAAATATTGGAAACGGATGACAATCCATTTGTGAAAAAGTTAAAGCCTATTGTAAGTAGATTGGAGTGCTGGTTTTGCTGTAATTGAATCATCTTCTTGCCCTGTTACCTGGTCATCTAGAGCCGGCGCAGTATGTTCCATATTCATTTGTATCGGCCATACTATTACGTCATTGATGTCTTTTAATTCATATCATTCGTCTTGGTTGCGTGAGCTGTTTAGGCACCTGCCCGGATTGCAGTGGACGCGGGTTCGATTCCCGCATCAAGACTATATTTTTTGGAACTTTTTCTAACCACAATATTCTTCGTTCATTATCATTAGTCAATACTGCAATCCATACTGTTACCGGCTGCCTGCTTGACACCAACCATCTCAGTTATTTATAAACATTAATTCATTTGTTGGTCAATATTATTCAACACGAATAAAAGACTCATTACTTTACTACGATTTGCAAAAAAAAAACTTGCGACTTCCCTTACAGTTGGGTCCACTATCAAAGCCAGCACTGTATGTCAGTATGCAACCCAAGATCATCATAGTAATATTCGCTGTTGACGTTTGGGAGGTAAGCAAAGGGTATTATTTTCTTTGCGATTTATGAGTGTCTATTGTCCACCGAGTCGAATTCAATAACTAGCTGACTGGCTAACGTTGTTTGGCCCTTATCACCTAGGTGTATGAAAAATAGCCTACGGTGTATTCTCAGACCTACTAAATATACACAAAAAATTTCATAACTATTGATCAAGCCGTTTCGGGGAAGTTTTTTAGCAAACACTTTGACACGGGGTTTTTATCGCAAATGCCGAGAGCTGTGCAGAACACACAATTTTATATAACGTATAATATTTTTACATCATAATCTCTTTTAAATGATTCGATTTTAATTTTAACATTATATAAACGATCTAACCACCAAAATCTTTGTACTCTTTTAAATGGTAAAAAAGTAGACTTAGGCCTGTTTCACAATCGATTGCAGTTCAATTGACATATATTTCATATTTCAACTGTCAAATGATCTGCGAAGTACGCTTTTTAGAACTTTCTTGTCGCTTGTGAAACAGGCCCTTAGAATAATTAAGTATTATTTTGTCCTATTTTTATAGATGTTAATTTGAATAATAAATTAAACTATTCAAATATTCTATAGGTACAATACCTATGATTTGAATAGTTTAATTTATTACCGTTTAGGTTTTAGTTTTTGGGGTTTTTCGTATCTTATATTGAAAAGAGCCTTTACGTTTCCAGGGTTTATGTCTCCTAATGGCAGTTTACTTAACCGCCACCAAGACAGATGATGACGAAGATGAAGAATATTAACTGCGAAAATTCTTTGCGAAATTCTGAATCTATTGGAGTATGATTTTTTAATAATTAATGAAATAAAACACTGTAACTAAAATGTTTATTTCATGTCTTTTTCGTATTGGTTTGTAGTATTGGTTTTCTAGGGCAATTACCTTTATCGCATATGCTTATTGACGTTTATATTTTTAGACTAGTTATTTTCTTTGTGCAATCAGTTTTTTTTATACTATCAATTTAATTTGGAATGTATTTGTTTTTTTCTCAAATGCATTATACCACTTACACAAACTCCCTCCACACATTTAATTTAACTTCTTTACACTACTAGTCTACCTCACCTAAGTATAAAATCGCGAAGCTAAGAAGAGGCATACCCTAGTTAAATCAGAAAAATGGAGTTACTTATTTCACGCACAAACTTAGTCGAAAGACATAGCCGGAGAGGAAAGTCGAAAAAGCCGATTGTGTAAAGGAGAATATGATAGCGAGAGAAGTGGTGGAGAAATTGGTGAAGGATAGAGAGGAGTGGAAGAAGAAAACATGTTGTGCCATCCCTGCCTAGAGCGGGATAAGGGCAGGAAGAAAGTATACCAGGAGACTTTTTGGTCACTGCAAAAATTTTGGAATTCGTTCACCCCCGAATACAGAATGGCTACTCAAATTTTGGGGACTGCTTATCAAGATAAGTGGACAGTACCTGTCAAAATTTGTATGGAAAAACGTCAATTTTGACAATAATTAAATGTTAAGCAGGTCTCAAACTTTGATTAGCGTTTCTGTATTCGGGGGTCAGACCATCAAACTGAACAAAATTCTCCATGGGATCAACTCCAAATTCACGAAAAATATAACGGCTGTTTCATACATTTAGGTCAAGTAGGTATTATCATTTTGTATGAAACAGCTGATATTTTTCGTGAATTTGGAGTTGCTCCCATGGAGAATTTTGTTCAGTTTGATGGTCTGAACGAATTCCAAAAATTTTTGCAGTGACCAAAAAGTCTCCTGGTATACCTTAGTTGGTACACATTATTTTATGCCATAGTTTTCTTAGAGTTTTAATTATTAGCAAAACTTTAAAGTTCCTCTTCACTCGGTAAATAGTGATCAACAATAATGTAAATCTAATGGCGGCCCATTGAAATTCAGATCCGTTATTTTCAATCTTATCCCAATGGAAATAAGGGTTACGTGACCAAACCATTGCACCCAGGTGTAGAGTTGTTGACTAGGTGACCAGCCGGGTAACGGCACCCTGACCGGTCTGGCGGCGACGTACGCCCGCGCAGCCGCTACAGCGCTTTCTTATAACGAGTAACGTTACAAAATTATCAAAAAATTGCATTATGAAAGTCGTTATTTGACGTGTTATTTAAAGACATCGACGCGAGCATAGCCGAGGGTTTAATTAATATCAAACCTTACTATTTTTGATATTTATTTGACCATTATGTAAAAGTACTAAAAATCTTAAATTTTATTAATAATAATATTATTAACCACATCTTCTTCTCCCTGTTCTATTCCCAGTCGATCTGGGGTCGGCGCAGTATGTTTCCTCTTCTATTCATATCGGTCAAACGACATCAAGCCACTCACTCCCTTTTGATTCATATCATCAATTACACCGTAATGGTGCTTGTGATGAAAGAATGTATAGAAAAGATACAGAACGGACCATGTCGAGAGACCGATGAACAGAGAGAGTGATTGGAATGACAACATTTCAATCCACACTGCTCAAGGTTTTGGCTTAGGTTTTACAGCCTCTTTGGGTATGCTGTTGTTGGTGGTTTGCCCTCCACCATTCGGGTGCCCCAAGGTGCTTATTGGTCTACACTACAATCTCCCTTAGTCGTCCCTTAGTTACTCATCCCATGGGTGTCATAAACACCCATGGGATGAGTCGGGGCTGGCCCATTCTACGTTATTTGTTCGCTCCCAGGCCAGCATAGAAGACCCCATAGAAGACATTATAAACCACATATTTCTATGTAATATTTTTTCTACCACTTATATAATGTTCAAATAAATATCAAAAATAATTATCAAGCAACATTATCAGTAAGGTTTGATATTAATTTTCTACGGCTGTTGTAACGAGCTCAATGTAAATATAAAGTAACTTTTACGCGCGGCTTCGCTCGCGTTTAAGTCTTTTATAGGAAAATTTGTGATACGTAGGTATTGAGCAACATTTTTGTGATTTACGTAGATATCTATAAACAATAATACAGCCTATTACGAGTCGTTTATAATGCAGTTTTCAATTGGTGAAAATTTCTTAAAGTCAATGTAGTGGTTCAGACGTGAAAACGTAACAAACAAACTCACTTCGTCCACTTCTTCTTCTTCACACTACCTTGCCAGCTATCATTGCCACAAATCCACTTTAAATACATGCGGGCATGTATATTCAGTATAGCTGTTGGATTTCTTACTATTTATATTTAGCACTGTAGTGTCCACCGATATAAAAGACATAAACGCGCAACAGTTCACTATAATAATACCTCTTAATTTTTCTGTAACTTTTTGGCAGCCCGCTGACGACGAAGCGTTGTTAATATTTATTTATGCTTTGCAAACAGAATGAAGTTAATTTTAATCAGCAAAACCGTTTCTTACCTAGAAGTCGATTCTCTTGGAGTATCGAATCTGTATTTCGAAGTCTCTCCACTACTCTCATCCACTTAAAACAATTTTAACAATTATGCTTTGAGAAATGGTAAATTAACTAATAAAATTTTAAACTAATTTAGTACTTTTATGTTTGTGTCGGGGTCATAATCATATCTTCTTCTTCCTGTCCTGTTGCCAGTTTATCTGGAGTTGGTGCAGTATACTTATTTCTTCTTCCAATAATATCGGTCAGACGTCATCAAACCATCCATTCCCTTTTGATTCATATCATCCATCACACCCGAAAGGTGTTTGTGTTGAATAAATATATAGAAAAGAAACGAAAAGGTCCATGTCGAAGGATCCATGAACGGTATACAATAACTATCAGAATTTGTATGAAAAAACGTAAATTTTGACAATACTTAAATGTTAAGCAGGACTCAAACTTTGAGAAGCGTTTCTGTATTCGGTGGTAAGTCCACTTTTAGGAGGTGAGTCGGGGCTGGCACATTTTACGGTTTTTTTTTCGCTCCCAGGCCAGCATGGAAGAATAATGTGGTTCTTCAATTAGATATTACTAGTGGTCGCCTGCGGCTTCGCTGCGTTAATGTCGATTGTTTAATAGCCATTCTCAATAAATGGACTATCCAACACAAACATTATTTTACAATTTGAACCAGTAGTTCTTGAGATTAGCGCGTTTAACCAAACAAACAAACTTTCAGCTTTAAAATATTAGTATAGATTGTTTAAATAATTCAAATGCAGCGTGTTTCTAGCCGCTTAAATGTCACGCTACAGCCGCTAGCGCCGGCGCTCGCGTATAAAAAGCAAATGCAACCAAAAAACTTGTCCAAAATATAAGCAATCAGCTTTTAACGGGACCGGATGTAGTGCCCGCGGAGTCCAACGGCCAAAGTAGACGGAGCACTGTTTTGGTGTGTTAGGTACTTAGGTAGTATAGGTAGTTAGTCGATGACACCATTCTTTTTGGCAACAACCTGCGTTGTTTGTCGTAAGTTTGTCTAGCTGTGTTTTTCGATATTTTTGGATCGAACCCCCTTTACAGGTTGAAATAGTCTAGCGGCAAGGCAAGAGACAGAAAAAGTTAATCTCTGTTTCATTTAATTCTCATAGAAACTGAGTTTTGTACTGTAGTGGCCTTGCCTTTTCCTTTTGGTGGCGACTCGAGTAAGGCTTCAGGATCCCTCTAAGGGTCGCGACCCCCAGATTGAAAAACACTGGCCTAGCTAATGCTCCAACCTAATACCAAACAATGTTTCTGTGTGTTATATTTCCTTTTGTTACCATCAGTAGGTAGTTGGTTTTTTTTATTATCTGAGGCACAATCGACCTAGCCATTTCTTCTGGGTCTCTCTCTCTCTATCTTTTTCTGGGTCTCTAAACTTCTGTAAACTTGAGGCACTACTCTAAGTACGATCGGCACAACATGTCTTCCGCTTCCACTCTTCTCTATCTGAGCTCACTATGAACGAACTCCTCTCTTCCTCATAACCTCTTTCACACAATCTATCCATCGCTTCTTCGGTCTTAACCTTCAGACAATACGAAGCTAAAATTCGCGATGCATAAAGTCACAGGCCGATAATGCTTGCTGTTGACTTACAATTAATTTCGCAAGCGGACGCCATATTGAACATGTAACACATGTAAGACCTTGTAATTAGGTTTTTACGTCGCAATTGTTATACACTTTTGAAGTAGTATCTGAATTACTTCCAACCCTGTTGATTGTTAACCGATAGAGTCAGACTTTAGCTCAATTTGTCAAGTCTTTCCGCCCCTGTCCACTCTAAAATTGTTTCTTCTAGGAAGAATCGTGGATGTATTTACGATTGAAAACAATACGTCAGTATGTACTCCTAGTTTTTGAAAAATAGGTACGCGTTTGCGTTTTTAATTATACCGTGTGAATACAATTGTCACCATCTCTGCCGTGGATGTCGTACAAGGCGACTAAAGATAAATCAGTGATGAGGAATAGGCAGCAGCGTTCCTCTTATACCACCTAGCAATATACTGCGATTTATATGCCCGATATATCGGAATAGGTTCGCCACCTATTACATGTGACATAATTTATTTGGCGAAAAGTGGGTGTTAATTCACCTTTGCCAACCCCTCCGGGGATATAGGCTTGATTTATGTATGTATGTTTGTCTATTAATAAAGTTTGTTTGACTCTAGCAATACAATCTGTATTCAGTGTTTGCAAGAAATGTCTATATATGCGACCCAACATAAACAGCACCCGTAGCACGGCACGTGGAAAAAATCTCCTCGGGCAAAATAAAATATTTCCTCTCGCTCCAACTGCCACTAAATCCCGAGACAAAGCACTGTCAAGTGGTGGAGAGAGACTTTGTCCACGTGGACAGGCCTACAGTAAGGAGGCGCAGGTTAACGCGCCGGCAGTAATGTAGTATTACTTACAAATTACGCCGTCTCCCACAACAGTTACAACCATTTGAATTTACTGCACATTGGAGAAACGGTTCAGTTTTATGTATAGTCAGCTGATGGAACAATGGGTGTTTAGAAGATGTAAGTAAATATTATGTCTCTTGAAAATCATTAGCTGCCGCACTCAGAGACGTCAATTAACCATAATGAAAAAAATTACTATAAAAAATTACAATTCAAAACTATTAGTCGCCATTCTTGCCGGATCAATGGTCTAGTTTAGATTGACATTTTTTGTATTAAGTAATCATTAAAGATATTTGACGATTCTGAGGTTGTAGGTAACTAAGCTTAAGCTATAGATCTACAGATGTAGCCAATCTTGATCTGTAAATAGAATATTGAAACTGGCCGTAAATGTATACCTAACTCTATAAACATACATACATACATACATAAATCACGCCTATATCCCCGAAGGGGTAGGCAGAAGTGAACTAGCACCCGCGTTTCGCCAATTATGTTAAGTCCCATGTAATAGGTGGCGAGCCTATTGCCATTTATCGGGCACAAAAGTCGCAGTACATTGCCAGGACGGTGGTATCAGAGGAACGCTGCTGCCCATTCCTCATCACTGATTTATCCTAAGTCGCCTTGTACGACACCCACGGGAGAGATTTGGGGTGGTGACAATTGTATTCTACTCTGACGTCACCACACGGCCAACTCTATAAACATGTAGAATAATTTTGTTCCTCTCTCTAATAGCATGAGATGGTCATCGACACTGCACACAGCGGAGTTAAAATACAGTATAAAGTCAATAAAGCTTGTTTTCAAGCTTTATCATGCAAACCGAACTTTTATCACCACACTCCGAAATATTAACGGTTTTATTTATGTTAGGAAATACCCATTATCGGGTATCAAAGTGTCAGTATTTGAGACCAATACCCGTGGACGAACGGACGGGCGCGCATACATTTAAATATATGTTTTTTAATTACATTTAAGGTTTATGCCGAAATCTTGTTTAGGACCAGTCATTGAACTCGGCATTCTGGCGGAAGATGAAATACATATTCATCTTGGATGTTAGACTATCTTTAAGTATTTCTTGTTGCATCATGCATAAAAAAATAGTAAGTATATTTTCCAGTATTGGAATAACGACGTAGGTTGTACTATTATAAGTATATCAAAGAAATATTATTATACATAATATTCCCTTCAAATTATTGAAATAGGTATCTTATTAAAGATAGCTCTCAATCAAAAAATTGTAACAGGAAATAGTTCGTAGCTATTTTCTTTGTTTTTTTCTATTTTCATTGTATCTTCCTACATTCTTCCATCCATAGGGAAGGCCCCGTGCCCCGTGCCCCAGCAGTGGGGACAACAAAAGGGCTGGTGATGATGATATATTATTTTCATTGTAACTATTTTTCTAATAGTTTTGGAACAAGTAACAAAATCGTCTCCTGAATATTATTCAACTTATAAAATATTTTGGTGGCGGACGATAGAGCGTATACGGGTCTATGGAGCAAAAAAATAACGTAGACCCTTCCAGACTCACCGCAGCCTATCTAGACAAGTGCCCAATCTATTGGACCGAATAGAATGTATTATGTTCAGGGAAAGGGGGACGCAAGTGAAACACAAGACGGCCATTTGCACACCGACTGTATTCATTCGTTCGCGATAGGGATGCGACACAATTTAGTGATGCGACCTACATACGATACAGAATGCTTATGTCAAATTTTGACAGCTTCTCTTACATTTGACACAACGGTCGCCATGTTGTTTACTCTGTAATCAGTCAGTTTCATACATGTGTGTTCTATTCGTTCGAACAGACTGGTAATTTCCCCCCGTTTTCGTTCGATAATGCTTCTTTAGTTCTTTTAAGTAGAATTGAGAATGGAAATGCTTTTCACGGACTCAAATGCTGTCAACTGCAAGTATGGACAGCAGCTTTCGTCTGTTTACACAAAACAAGTGGCGTGAACATGACCAAATCGATTTCAGCTGTCATCGATGACTATAGAAATGAACGAGTCCTTGCTCAGAAAGTACTTTCATTTTAACAATACACTTTCTTCACGACACCTGACCTGTCGCGGGAATTAGCATACCATGGACAAACTACCACAGGAAAACGAAAGTGAGCTCTAAACAGTAATGTCACTTGAAAGAAATTTTCAAATTAAGTGGACACACAACGCAAAGAAAGTAAAACGTAGGTTTATACTGCACTTCGTTACAGTGACTAAAGCCTACGCGTGAATGCGTCGTCAATATTAATGGAATACTTCGATATCGTTCCTTTATATTAACGGGTGGTTTGGTCGAATGGTCAAATCGCTGGCTATCGGCCACGCGGTCCCGGGTTCGAAGCCTGGGCAAAAACGTGATGAACACAAAAAAAAATTTGATCTTGAATCACTATTGTTTTTACGTGTTTGTAGTATAGTACAAATGTTTATTTATGTTCGATTATTATATTTACTTTTCAATGTTACGTTTGTTTATATTAAATCACCCTTTCAAACGTTAATTTGTTTACAAATATTTTATTAATTTTACCGAATTTTACAGTTTTGAATACTTCTATAATTAGTTTGACGTGTGTCTTTTACACGAACCCGCACTGGGCTAGCGTGGTGAGTTATGGCCTAATCTCCCTATATTCTTCCATCCATAGCGAAGGCCCGTGCTCCAGCAGTGGGGACATTAAAGGGCTGGTGATGATATGCCTTTTACTGCCGCACTCAGAGACGTCAAATAACGTTAATGAGTACTTAACGTCAAAAAATGACAATACAAAACTAGTCGCTATTCTTGCCGGATCATTGGTCTAGATTTGAATGAAAATTTTTGACATTAAAGTTATTACTCTTTAAAGTTATTTGACGTCTCTGAGTGCGGCAGTATAGTGTGTTGGCACCCTAGACACACGCGTTTCCTATGTTTAATGCAGTTCTTTATTGGCAAGTGATTGTACCTTAATTTCATTCATTAATCATGATTCGTAAGAATCATTTTCAATTTATTAAAACTACATAATAAAAAGAGCTTAGAGGCAAACGTTTAAGAGAAGCCATAAACAGCAACAACCGCCCGCATAGATAGATATCGGTATTATAAATACAAATAATGACAGAGACGTTTAACGTGAAGCGAACGCACGGAGCGCAAACACGTATGTGCCGAGGGTGGACCGTTAGCCCATTCGTATAAAAGTAAAACCGCTCCCGGGCGGGCAGTACTCCGCGCCATCTCGCCATGAGGCTGCACGTGCAACTGGCTGTCGTGCTACTCGCGGTGCACGCCCGCGCGGCCACCATTCCCAGCTCCAACCCACAGAAAGCACTCCAGGCTCCCACCGAGACCGCCGACAAGGAAACCCCCCTTGACAACATTACCAGCGAACAGGAACTCATCGACTCCGCCAACACTATCAAGGATGTCGAGAATAACCTTCGCGTGAAAGCTGCAGATATCCCTGTCAAAGTTGTAGTCGAAGAGACAAAGGTGGATGATTCTACGCCTGATTTGAAAAGGGTAGAGGTCGACTTGAACAATCCAGGCGAACCCCAACGTCAGGAGCACGAAACTCAGAACGCTGTGCACTACGAGGATGGGCACGAGCAACAGTTTGTGACCTCGGTCAAACAAACTGTCCTTGACACAGAGGCTAACCTAAAACAAGGAATCCAAGGGGTCGCTCAAGGCATTCAAAACTGGATCGCCAACAACGAACAGCTGACAGCGATCCAGCAGAGTATCCAGGGGCTGCAGCAAAGTTTCACCAACCAAATCAATAGACTGAATGACACAATTCAGTCGTTCTGGACCAACCAGAACTCGGCGAACACGGCTCAGTCCAATCCACCCCAAAACTTGAGTCCACAACAAATTGAGAGTGTGGAAAATCATTTGAAAACATTAGAAAACAATTTCCAGACCGGCGTCAAGGCGCTGTCGGAAGGAGTGCAAGTGTTCGCCACTCTAAAGCAGAGCAACCCTTCTACACCGATACCTCCAAACAATCTCTTCAGTCAATACCTGCAAATGTTCCAGCAGTCCATAACACAGGGCTTCAGCAACGTCACGCAGGCCTTCCAAACCTTTGTGGGCCAGACAGCTAATGCCACGACCTCTGGCGGCATATTACAAGGACTGAATACAGGCATCCAGAGTATACTCAACCCAGGACAGGCAACCACCGCCGCTGTGCAGTCTGATGAGCCCACTACATCGAGGCCCTCCCTATGGCAAGGTATCCAGTCCTCAATTCAAAACATACTGAATCCAGGTCAAAGTCAGTCCGGCGAAACTGGCCAAGGTACCACAGCGACGCCCAATCGCCCTATAGCGCAAGCTATTCAAAACCTCCCGTTTGTGCAAGGGGTAGTTAACTTCATTCAGCCGGCGAGGCCTGAAGCGCTGCCAGCGCTCGTGAAGCCATCTGATACTGAACCTACCGCTCCAGAAGGCACCAATGTCGTACCCAGTCCCGAGAAAAGCCCTGATGTCGCGACTGACACGAAGCCCTCTGAGACGGCACAGCCTGCTAAGGCTACGGGGGAGCAGGTTGACGAGGTTCCGGTAAAGAATATAATTCAAGACAATCCGATCGTCAATGGGATTACTGGCGCGGTGCAGAAGCTGCAGTCTCTCTCCAACCCCGAAAAGCCAAGAGACGCTGTGAGCGAACAAGCTAAGGAAGCCGCCGTTGACCCTAAAGGTCACGGGTCTGGTGGATCAGGTACGTTTTTCTAAACGCAATTTTAATTCACACTCGCTTACTTTTTTATCCGATTTTTTTATAAAATATGTATGTGTATTTTTTCAATAATTTTTATGTATTATTTTCAACTCAATATAATTTAAACCTTAGATGCAATTATGTATGTACTCTTTATTATTGTTATGTATTATTGTTATGATAAGTATTTATTTTCTTCTCTCCTTGCTAATTTTCCATAGCAACAGTGACAGCTTGGGGCAATTTCGTGACCGGCTTAATAGGTACGATTGCCGCCACCATCAACGGCGCAGCCGTCGCCGTCTCGACCTCAGTCAACTCCTCCATCGATACCTTAGGCAACAACATACAGGTATCCTGGCGTTCGCGGGAATATGTGCTTTAAGTGTGTTGGATAAAGATTGTTGTGACTCACCACATCTAATACCAGTTACAGAATTAAGTTTGTTAGGAATTGGGAATAGAACCACCTAAGAAACACTCTGGACTCTAACACATTAGGCGGCCCGTACAAAGTCAATCTGCCTAGAGATTTAGAGATTTACCTTTATTGTCATTCAATGTTTTTGTGTTGTTAATTTTAAATAACATTTAGTGCCATCAATCGGTATTTAGCGCTGGTATTTTTTTATTTAGTAATACTGTTATTTAATATTATAACAATTAATACCTTAAGTTATGTTAAAAGCTTTTTGCAGAAATAATGTCGTACAAGGCGACAAAGAGTTTTGTCGAGGAATTATAAAAAGCGGCGTTCCTGCCATGTAGCAAATTAATTACTTCAAATCTATCCTAAATAATCATTCTTTTAGATCGAATAAACATATAATTATTTCTAAGTAATTATAACACTCATTCCATAATGATACTTGTATTGCATGCAACATACTAACATTGATAGTCTAAATTAGTTCTTGACTAACCAACCGATAAACATGTGCCAATATGCTTACAATACAAACACACGTATAATTTATGCCACGGAACCAGTTATTTACCTTATGACTTATAAGTAACCATATCAATTGGTATATATGATAGATGTGTAAGGTACTAAACAATAACCTTTTTTATCAGGTAATTACCTGCCAATGCCGGCTTGGTCCAATGGTCAGGTCGCTGGCTATTGACCAAGTCGTTCCAGGTTCGAATCCTGGTAGGGATAGATGTTATGATAAACACAGACATTTGTTCCCGAATCATGGATCTAGTCATCTAGTTCCATAGTACAAGTGTTTAGGCTACTTCCTTTGGGCTAGACGATAGGTCTGAGTGTCAGAAATATTTATTTAAAAACTTTATTTATTTATTTAATTTTAATAGTAAACAAAATTAACCATTCGTTATGTTAAATTTAGTTTCGCTTGTGTATGTCTCACTTTTTAATTGCATTTATTTTAATTTACAGGCGATAATAACGACAATAGCAGCGGGGTAGAGACAATCAAAGAGTTGAAAGAAGTTGTGAAAACTGAAGACGTCACTCCTGTAGATCCTAAGATCGAAGTTGTAGAACAGAAGAAAGAGGAAATCGAAAAGACTGAGAAGTCGTAGTCGTAGTGTGATAATATTAATATAGGTAATTTATAAAATTTATTTTTAAGTGAAATAAAATGTAAATAAAATGCTATTTTCTACGTTTCCGTGAAAAGTTAACCCGTGTTTTATTCATATCAGCCACATATCAGCACAGATCGATAACTAACTGCAGTTCATAGAGATAAGATATACTAGTTCAACTCTTAAGGTTCTATCATGTTTATCAAACAAAGTGAAAAAAGATTAATATTAAAGATATTTGACAGAGATTTGATATTCTTTACGTATAATATTCCATAATATGGATGCAGTCATTTGGATGTAATGTTCTTCTTCTTGCCATGTTCCCAGTTTACCTGGGGTCAGCGCAGTTGTTTCCTCTTCCAGACGTCATTAAACCACCCACTCGGCCTTTTGATTCATAACCTCCATCACACCGTAAAGTTGCTAGTTATGAAAATGAATGAATGTAAAAACAAGAGACGGAAAGGATTATGTCGAGATTAATGAACGGAGAGAGAGTGCTTGGGATGCTAATATTCCAACCCACAGTGCTCAAGATTTTGGCTTAGGTTTTACTGCCAGCCACTTGACTGACACCAACTCCCTTTAGGTCTGATGGTGTAAATTGGCCTACACCGGGCAATATTTTACGACCATTACGACCTAGCGACAGTCAGAGCTGGCACATTCTACGTTAATTTTTCGCTCATAGGCCAGCATGGGAGACTCTGATGCAATCGGGCTGTGTAAAACCAAAGTCAAAATGGTGTTTGTGATTGACGCTATAGCTATAGGCTCATCAGACAGCTGGTAAGCTACCAAACGTGATGACCACGACTTTTCTAATAAAACGTTCACATTTCACATTTCAAATGTTTAGAGAAATTTATTACGTGCATTATCAAAGTCGTGTGGTGACGGCAGAGCAGAATACAATTGTCACCACCTCCATCCTCCAGTGGGTGTCGTACAAGCCGACAAAGGGTAAACACAGAGATTTATTATTTTATTTAGGTTTTTATTAAGGAAATAGTTAATTTATTAGTAGGATTATTTAACCGACGAAAAAAACGGAGGAGGTTACTGAATTCGTACTCGTATGTTTTTTTTGTTATTTATTTAAATTTATTATGTGTGTATCAATTTCCCTTTTGCCTTTCCATAATAAAAAAACAAATACTATGCAATGACATTGACATTATAATGACAATTGACATTGACGTTTAGTGTTATGACGTATATGTCACACCACACATACGGTAAATAAATACCGATTTTGTTTTTATTGAATTAATAAATGAAATAATTCATTATGAATAGTTTAACGTTAAGAATAAATCCAAATGGTCATACAAAAACTAAAAATTTGATTAATTTCGAGGCTGTAGCCGTACCACCCAATATAATTTTAGGTTAGTATTCAAGTGTAAACAAAACTAAAATTAATGTCGGAAAGTATTAAAGCAAAAGATTTACAGTGCTAATATCCTACACTGAGCATTACAATAAACAAACGAAGAAATATAATTATTATCAGAAAGTATTTGCCATTACATACGTTCCCGGTGCACCATCCAGGTTGTTTTCTTTCCAGGTTGAAGGCTAATAGACATTTTTAATACATAAGTTGAAAAATGTGGATATTTATACATGTACTACACATCCCATATGGCATAAATAAGCATGATTAGTGTATGTATGGATTTTTTTCCAGATAATAAAAATATTCTATATCACAACTTTGTGAAGTCAGACACAGTTGATAAACAATTAGAAATAATTAAAAAAATATTTTATGGAGGAACTGCCGGTCAGGATGATTACTTACTAAAATTTTTGGCAATTGTTTTCCTGGAAGCTGAAGTGAAACATCCAATAAAATGTTATTTGACAAGGTAAAGTTATTTCTGTATATTCAATACTCAATTGTTTGCAATCCATAATGTAACAGTTTTGTTTAGCTTGTTGGTTATTGAACAAATAACAAACTTTACATTTAGTTAATAGCACGATTGATAAAAATAATGTACACATAATGGGTATTAATTGATTTACACATAGATATCTAGATGCTCTGCCAATTATTAACCTGTAGAAATATTTTGCAAGTTTATAATGCTTCTACCACTATCAAAATAAGGACAAGATATCAAATTTCAATTTATCAAAAGTACATACATACGGGTGTTTTTCAAAAAAGATGTACATTTACAAATTTGGGGTGTCCTATACTTAAGTTTATTTTTTATATTTTTTTGTATGCACCATACCCAAATAAACTGCATGTATCTATAATAATTATACATTTAAGTTACAAAATTGACTATTATGTTCAACCCATTTATCATTATTATTGAAATATTATAAAACTATCAGCAAAAAAAAATGAAATATCCATGTCCCACCTACATTATAGAAACTGTTAAGTCTCAGGTAAGATTATATTAACTAAACAGTGTCACTATTTTATGCTCTACAGGCGTATCTTGAACTCATAAATATAATTAAAAACATTTATTTTCGAATTCAGGCTAAAATAAGGCTAAATAATATATATTACAGGTTTAGTTTGTGACGAACCGGAACATTTTCCTATGAACTTTTTCATAAAAATTAGGATTATCCCGTTGTTTTTCATAATACCGAAGTATTTTTTTTATTCTTAATTAGTTTTGAGAGTATTTTATCAAAAGAGATAAGAAATCATAGTAAAATTTTTAAAATACAAAAATCAGTTTTTGTGCGTCACGTGTACATCTTTTTTGAAAAACGCCCATACATAAACCATGCCTATATCCCGATGGGGTAGGCAGAGGTGAACTAGCATCCATGATTCGCCAAATTAGTCAGGTCCCATGTAATAGGTGGCGAGCCTATTCCCATTTATCAGGCACAAAAGTCGCAGTACTTTGCTAGGTGGTATAAAAAAAACGCTGCTGCGCATTCCTCATCACTGATTTATCCTTAGTCGCCTTGTACAACACCCACGCGAGAGATTTGGGGTGGTGACAATTGTATTCTACTCTACCGTCACCACACGGCGTTTTTTATTTATTTATCAAAAGTCAATAAGAAAATTTTCATTTCAGAAATGTTACGAGAAATGAAAAGTTACAGCAACCATTTTCTGAAAAACTGTCACAATGTATAAAAGAATACATAGCCAATACGGGGTCAGAATACAGTCTGTACATTGTGGTTGTTTCGAAACTTGCTCCCTGTATTGAAAATTTTCCAGCTGGTGATGCTGCATTGAAGTTGGTACAGATAGAATTGGTAGAGTACTTAAAAGCTTGCTTAGAATGCTGCGTGACCACACTTAGGTAAATTAATTATATTAATCAGTAATCATAAAGTGACAGTAGTATAGTCAAAATATATGTTGTGTCATAAATAATAAAGATTACACATTTACATATTTACCATTGTTGTTGAAAATGTTTTTTTCTTGTTACAAAATGTTTTTTGTAACAATTATTACGTTTAGTTTTTAATCAGTCCTGGTCTGTCACTGGAAATATATGATTTAACATGCAAGATTATGCTCTTCTTGACTTGACTGTACACTGCAAGTCCTTTATTTCAGCCATTCAAAAACACTATCGCCAACAGAAAAGAATGAAATATATAATTTACTTCACCTGTCTCTAAGATTAATATTGTACCTAGTACAAAAGGTTAACGAGGAGAATACAGCCCCGATGTTGTCTTTGTTTAAGTTCTTCAGATCAACAATTAAATATATTCTATTTGATAATGATGCACCAATGGATACAAAGACAATTAGTGGCATACTATATTTGTCCATGGAAATTTTGCATAAAGGACCAAATTCTTGGGTTAAGGTGTGTATGTATAAATGTAATATGTACACCAGTGTAAATCAGTAGTAGATTTTAAGTGGGGGTATATTTAAGTAATAAAAAAGTTTTTCTCAGATTTTAGACAATCATCAAACTGACACTTACTTAAAAGAACTCCAAGACAATGATTCCGCACTGCTAGCATTATACTCAGCCGTTGCCACTGTGGTACCAGTAAATCAGTTGGAAGCTACCGAAATTGACAAAACACCAGCACTGATATGTCTCATACATTACATTGTTAAAATTGAGCTGAGGTATGGAGCACCTGTTGTTTCTTTTCTTTTATTTTGACTCATTTATTTTTACATACATAGTCATAAATCACGCCTTTATCCCCGAAGGGGTAGGGAGAGGTGATTTAACACCCACATTTCATACATACATATATACATAAATCATGCCTATATCGCCGAAGGGGTGGGCAGAGGTAAATAAACACCCACATTTTGCCTTTATTAACCACGTCTGCCTACCTTAGGAGATACTTTATGTATGTATAATTATTTTGACTCAATGTTTCACTATAGAAATTCTGCGGAGTCGATCTTTACTCTGGGCGTGACCAGAACCATAGTACAGATCAGCAAGATACTGAGCCAACTGTCCGGTCAGTGCGCGGGCGAAGGCCTGATCAGCCCCATCGTCAGCTTCGTGCTCCGCCACTTGGAGCACTACATGGACAGCGTGCGACACCTGTCGGCGCAGGCGCTCAGCAACACCATCGTGTACTGCGTCAGGAGCGAGGCGAAAGGTAAGCCATCATTAACCGCCTCCGTGTTTAGTGGTAAAACAGTGATGAGTAATGGGCAGCAGCGTTACTTTTATACCGCATAGCAATACACTGCGCAAACTATGCAATGAATGATGGGTGACCAAAAATTGATTATCTCGAGTTCCTCCGTGCTTCGGAAGGCGCGTCAAGCCGTTGGTCCCTTCTGCATCTGCATTCGTTAATACCTAGCAACACGCACTGGGCCAGCGTGGTGCGTTATGGCCCAATCTTCCTATATTCTTCCATCCATAGGGAAGGCCCGTACCCTAGCAGTCGGGACATCAAAGGGCTGGTGTTGATGTACATTCACATGGGAGCTAAGTTAGTTCTTTTATTTTACATTCGCTCTGTTTAAGCTGAATGTAACAGCAGACTCCATAAATAACACTAATGGGTAGCGTTATTTATGTGTGCATGTAAAAGTCGAAATCGTGTTGGAATCTACCTAAGTCTCGAGTCTGCTGTTACATTCAGCTTAAACGTCGCGTCCTATTTGGTTGTCGCGACATCCAGACTTTTTTTGTATGAGCTTCGTGACGTGACGTGATCTTCGTCGGCAGGCAACTGCGGCTGCCTGGAAAAGCTGTTCGAGATGGTGTCGGCGCTGGACCCCCGGCGGAAGAGCTACTTCGTGGTGGCGTCCGCCTTGGGCGCGCGGCTGGGGCGGCGCGCGGCCGCGCTGCTGCCGGGCGCCCTCAAGCACGCGCTTAGGGCTCTGCCCCTGCAGCCCGTGCAGGCCAGCGTGAGTCCTCAGAGAGTCAGATGGTGTATCCGAAGTCAATTATATGCATGTGTACAATGTACGCACATTCATTGTGAACCTTACACAACCGCGAATCCGGTAAAAACACTGTTCGTTGTCCGGTAAAAAAACGAATGTCTGCAACCTTCACTAGCTATTTTGATGCTAGACAGGGAAGCTCTTGGCCTCCATCTCACCTTATAGTAAGTGACGTTAAGGGCCTAAGATGACAGACAGGCCTCTGTGTAGGTGGTGCATGGAAGCAGTAGAAACGCTAAGCACGTGCTTACACAATGCACAAGCGTGGCAGATCAACGGGCAAGGCCCCTCCAATCTCCAGTATCACCATCTTATCAAAATCTGTCGCCACAATAATAATGTTAACGGCATTATTTTGTTCCGACAATGTGATAAGATAGCCAGCCCATGTGTGGTTGAGGGTTCCAGGTGCAGCTCGATCCATCTTTGGCCCTTACCGTCACTTTCCATCAGGTAAGATGAAGGCCAAGAGCTTCCTTGTCTAGTATAAAAAAAGGTGTATCTATTCATTTTTCAGGCCACCACCGCTCTGGAGACGATGCTGCAAAACCACAAGCGGGAATCGAACTCGCAGACCCTGTACGAAGAGTTCATCCTGCCCATCTTGCAGTACGTGAGCACCAACACCCTGGACTCCACGGTGCTCAGCATCGTGGAGAGTCTGATGGCGAAGGCTGTGGTCTTGGACGAGAACGTCTTCGGTTCCATGTGAGATTCTTCTTCTTCTTTCTTCTTCTTCTCACTCTTCCCGTATTATCTAGAACCTAGCCAAGTGTCCTAGAACAGTAGGACCATTAAGAGATGCGTATGGGTCTTGAAGAGTTATAAGTAAAAGTAGTGTTTTGAAGTAGTTAATAAGTTCACAAGTTTCACAGTTAAGTTTAAAGTTAAAACATTGAGGTTAAAGTAGCTGATAGCTTATTATATAAGTACACAAGTTTACAGTTATGAGCCAATAACCTCATTAATAGAAATAATATTAAATTATTGGAGGCACTAAATTGTTGTTGGGTTGCGTGGTAAGCATTGTTCGTAAACCGTACACTATAGATGTCTTCCCCATGCTCTGTTCCCAGTCTATCTGGGGTCGGAGCAGTATGTTTCCTCTTCCATTCATATCGGTCTCGTCATTAAGCCATCTAATCCCTTTTCATTGATATCATCCATCACACTGGAAAGTTGTTAGTGACGAATGCATGTATAGAAAAGAGACGGAAAGGACCATGACGAGAGAGTGATTGGGATGACAACATTGGGGGCTGGCACATTCCGCGTTATTTTTTTGCTCCCAGGACAGCGTGGAAGACTAAATAATTAGCGTAAAGTGGGTGTTAATTCACCTCCGTCTACCCCTTCGGGGGAGCCCCCTTCTTTCTGTAATTGTATTTTCTATTTCTGACTTTCAGAGTACCGCATATAATGGAGTCTTGTGACCAATTCTCGACGCGTGGCAATCTAAAATGTGTCTTATTGCTGTTGAGCGTGGCTCGCAAGTCCGGTGTCGTCAACAAAATATCCGCGGAGCATAAAGAGGGACAGTGGAAGGGCGTTATCAGTTACGATCTGCTCAGGGTGGCCGCCGTAGATGCTGTTGACGAGGTTTGGCATTAGTTTTGTAATTTGTTGGTTTTTCTTATAAATCATTTTTTTTACACACATAGGATTCGAACCCGGTCGATAGTCAGTGATCTGACCATTTGACCAAAAAGGTCACTACACGGCACTACACGGCATTAATATCAAATGGTTTCTACATTTAACAACAAATCTCACCTACTAGAAATGAAATGTTGACATTAATTTGTAAAAAAAATGACTTTAATTATAATTAGTTAAAAACCATCAGAGCAGAACACAAAAATGTTCTGCCACGGGTGTCATTCAAGGAACTACAATTGAGACTGCATATGTAAATGCAGTCTCTTTTGTAGTTCCTTGAATGACTTTTTGTTTCATGTCTTGTCATATTATTATGTTAATTGACTAACAATGTTTTTGTGAGGTAACAATATAATTTATGTCAGGGGGTACCATAAAACTATGATCTTACCTCGGGCAATAAAAAAGAAAGCCTCAGATCGCATATTATATTCTTGCGTTCTGAGACATTCATTGTTTTATCGCCGTTGGTATACAATGTGCTATTTGCACATTAACAAACACAATTAAAAAAATAAGAAATTACACAGACTGTATATGGTCCTTCGAGCCGGACACACAAGCTTTACGGCTATAATCAGCCATCTAAGCCTGTTTAATTGGCCCGCAGACGCGCATCATGTCCCTGTCGCTGGTGTGCGAGTCCCCGAAGAGCACGGAGCCGTTCTCGCCGGAAGAGCTGGCCTTCGTGCTGTGGCACCTGCGGTACAACGGCAACGCGCAGTCGCCCAACTTCAGGCAGCTCACGCTCTCCGTCATGAAGAAGGTTGTATCCGTATAGATCCATATTCTGCTGCTCTTTCTCTTCTAACTGACCCTAGGAAAGTCAACTTTAATGCTCTGAAAGGAAATCCAGTACCTAAGTTACAGAACCAATGTCTGCTGAACCCGCTACGATCCTCCTGTCAGCATTTAGTTTATTAATAGTGTACAACTTAGTAGATAAGTTTCGATAGGACTGACATATCCAATGGATAATTGAACAAAATGTGACGAAAAGTACCATTGCCTATCAAACAGCCTCCCGCCCCCCATAGCACGGGACGTGGGGAAAATCTCCTCGGGGAAAAAAATAATTTTTATCCATGTGCCGCGCTATGCCTACAGAAAATAATATAGCTTGTTAATGTGTGTTTAACAAAAGAAGGACAGTGGCCATGCATGCAGTCTTTTTTTAATTGGTTTTAAACCTCATTAACCTTAAAAGATCATAATTTTTCGAAATTCTTTTTCTAACCCCAAAATCTTTGTACTAATTTTTTCTAACATTTATATAATGTTAAAATTAAAATCGAATAGTGTACTAATTTTTCTAACATTTATATAATGTTAAAATTAAAATCGAATACCTCCTTACGTTGTAATCACTAAGGTTTAAATTTTTGTTTTATAAATCGTATCAGATAATATGAATTAATTTCCGGCGGAAATTGTTTCATATTATCTCGCATAGAGCTTAAGATCTGACGAACACCTATCATACTCCTTACAGTTCACGAAGCGATTAGAGGACAGTTACAAAGCTGTCAAGCGCCAACCGGAATTCAATGTTGAAGGCAATAAAGTCGATTATTACTTGGCCTTCGTGGAGCGGCTCAGAGAGCAATGCTTCGACAGCCTTCTCCCGGGCGCTAACTACAGCAGGAGATTCGTCGCCCTTCAAGTATTGGTGTGGTGCGACGCGTTGGCGCTAGACGGATATGAGAGGTAAGTTTCGAGCTTATGGCGTGCAGTTAAGAGCTATAATCGAACAGCAGTTGTTAAATAAAATAAACAAATTTTAACAGTAATGTATTAATTTCGCCGCGTGGTGACGGCAGAGTAGAATACAATTGTCACCACCCCAAATCTCTCCCGTGGGTGTCGTACAAGGCGACTAAAGATAAACCAGATGATGGGGAATGGGCAGCAGCGTTCCTCTTATACCACCTAGTAATGTACCTACTGCGACTTCTATGCCCGATAAATAGCAATAGGCTCGCCACCTATTACATGGGATCTAACATAATTGGCCTTCGGGGGCCCTTCGGGGATATAGGCGTGATTTATGTATGTATGTATGTATTATAGATCTAGGTGTTTTAATGTTGTAGGTAGTTAGGATAAAAATCAAAAAGGACATTTTAAATAAATATTAGAAAAATACGTAGGTAACAAGTAGTCTAAAAGTGGCGCCAGTGAAATTGAAATGCTCAATACTCAATGTTTATTGTTTCCAAAATTATCATAAAGAGGGCCGTTTAGCTTGGTATGGATATGTTATGACATGAATGTGACTACAAAGTAATTAACATCAATGTTGATGAATGTCGAAGTAGAGGAAGACCACTGAAACGATGGATGGATTGTGTGAGGTGTCATCTGAAGGTGATGGATGTGGATGAGGAGATGACGAGGGCAGGGTGATGATGATTTTTATCACTTATTATTAAATGATTTGTCATTACAGGGAATGGCGGGAGAGCTACGTGGAGACACTGCTGCTTCACCTAGAAGACAGTTATGAGAATAACAAAGAACTAGCTCTTAACTTACTGGAGAAATGCCCCCGAGAATTGGTCCAGGTGAGATCATTATCTAGAAAAAACGGCATAAAAATCATGTTTTTTGTATGGGAGCTCCCCTAAATATTTACATTATTCTGTTCACTAGTATTTGTTGTTATAGCGGCAACATAAATACGTCGTCTGTGTAAATTTCAACTGTCTAACTATCAAGTTCATGAGATACAGCCTGGTGACAGACGGACGAATGAACAGAAGTAATAGTGTCCGTGAAGTCTTGGTAATAGTGTCCGTTTTACCCTTTGGGTACGGAACGCTAACTAGTTATTAGCAATCACAGATATTGCAGACACTTCAAACAAAAAGTAAAAGGAAGAATCGTATATGTATCGTATATTATGTAATCTTAGTTGCTGAGGGCCTGTTTCACAATCGACAAGTAAGTTCGAAGTAGCTTACTTGGGAGTTCAATTGACATATATTTCATATTACAACTGTCAAGTGATCTGCGAAGTAAACTACATAGAACTTACTTGTCGATTTTGAAACAGGCCCTGAGTATCTTTCAAAACTAAAGGAAGTAGTACGGCTTTAAAATCATACTCAACAGCAAGAATAAAGACGGCGTGAAAGCAAGAGAAGATCTTCCTCTGAGCCAGGTGTGTGCTGAGGTACTGTCTGCATTATCACAACAGTCATTAGGTCTAGTATCGATTTTGACTACATTGTTGCATTTTTTCGACACATATCTTAAAAAATATGTCTCTGTTTTTACAGAACAAAAAGTACCGTACCAGCTTAGAAATAGAGGACATTTTGAAACAAGCGTCCTCGATGAAACCGACCGATTGCGTCTCGGCTGCTTACAAGCTCATGTTCGTTCTGTCAAAACTGCCGGACAAGATTATACAAGAGCAGGACGGGTGAGTGGTGGGCTGATGTGTAATACATATATACATAAATCACGCCTATATCAGTAGGCAGTGGTGAATTAACACCCACGTTATAAAAATACCGTTTCTTTATTTTCTAATCCTACATATATACATATATTCATAATTCACGCCCATGTCCCCGAAGGGGTAGGCAGAGGTGAATTAATCGCGGATCGAAATTTATTATGTACGGTTGTGTTAATCCGGCGTGCAAGAAAAGCGATAATGTTAAATAATTATTCGAAACCGTTTTTCTTTTACGATTCATGATTGTATGTAATGATATACATACATACATACATAAATCACGCCTATATCCCCGAAGGGGTAGGCAGAGGTGAACTAGCACCCACGTTTCGCCAATTATGTTAGGTCCCATGTAATAGGTGGCGAGCCTATTGCCATTTATCGGGCACAAAAGTCGCAGTACAATGCTATTGCTACGTGGTATAAGAGGAACGCTGCTGCCCATTCCTCATCGCTAATTTATCCTTAGTCGCCTTGTACGACACCCACGGGAGAGATTTGGGGTGGTGACAATTGTATTCTACTCTGCCGTCACCACACGGCGGTAATGATATAGATAAGGATAAATCAGTGATGAGGAATGGGCAGCAACGTTCCTCTTATACCTACCACCTAGCAAAGTACTGCGACTTTTGTGCCCGATAAATGGCAATAGGCTCGCCACCTAATACATGGGACCTAGCATAATAGGCGCAGCGTGGGTGCTAGTTCACCTCTGCCTAGCCCTTGGGTGATATAGGTGTGATTTATGTATGTATGTATATACCATAACGGCCTTATTAATAAACACGGTTTAAGTTTAGACAAGTTACTCCGTGTTTTGTTCATTTCCTTCATCCAAGATCATGTTTGTGAGAAAACGCAGACTAGCTATACCATGTTTACTACCAGTTTATTAATAAGACGGTGCCTATATGACTAAACCATTTTTTCACTGTGGGTAGTTTCGGTAGTTCAACGGGCCCGCCCGCTGAGGCTGCCAGGCTGGTAGCCCTCCGCCTGCTTCGGGCGCGCGCCCTCGCGCTGCAGGCGGCGCCCGTGCCGGCCTACGGGCTGCTGCACTGCGCGCGCCGGGTGCTCCGGGGGCTGCGCCCCAGGTGAGTAGGGCTCCGGCCTGCAGGGCCGTCACGATATCTTATGTAGCATTTTTATTAAAAAAAATAAAATTGTACTACGCATGTTCGTATATTGCTAGGTGCTATTATTTATCGCTGCGTTTAATCTTACAGGTCGCACTCGAGCCGTCAATTAACTGTAATTTATTAGTAGGGTCACTGTAGTTAATGCCGAAAAAAAACATTTATATCTAAAATCTGAGGACTCAACTCTATGGTCTAGATTCTATGGTCTAGATATAGCGACTAGTTTTAAATTGTTTTTTTTTTGTATTTAGTACTCAATAACGCTAATCGACGTCTCTGAGTACGGCTGTCTGAGCGCGGCATTTAGTCTCGCACCACACGTGCGAGAGAGGGGTTGGTGAGTTCGAGCCACATGTGGTCGCAGGTGCATCGCGGGCGACGCGCAGTGGAGGGCGCAGGTGGAGGAGACCATCGGCTGGTGCGCGGCGGCCGGCGCCGGCGCCGCACGGGTGGTGGCCCACGCGGCGCCCGAAGGCCTGCTGCCCGACGCCCTCGCCGCGCACAGGTGCGGGCGCAACACTGCGCTCTATTCCCTGCGGGCCACAGTTCACAGTTGCGGCTTACTCATTAATAATAATCATAAATCAATATTTTTTCACTTCTCATGCTCTGAAAGTGCTCATTTGTGCAGGATATAGGCTGCACAAAATCGAATTTTGTGCTCTAGAGCATTAACGTATCTACTCATAAATGTGTCTATATTAAGGCAAAGAAAATGAGCCATGCAGCCAAACATAATAAGAAATTCAGAGATAGAATTTGTTATTTTATAATATTTACTTAAATTTATTTGCCTAATGTGTTTTTGAAGACAAAGGAGATATTAAAATTTTAATTCAAGTAGGTACGGTAGGTTATTAAACTAATTTAAGAAAATTATTATTTCAAAATTAATTCAATTAATGGAAAAAACAATTTCCTTCAGTATTCGAAACTGTACTAATTATAGTTTGAATTTTAAGAAATTTTATGATAAACTACTGTTTTATTTCCTCGCAATCGAAGTGAAAAGCAGAGTTTCTAACTCGTCCACAAAACCATTTTTATCCTCGACATTACTATCAGCCCTCGCCTTCGGCTCGGGCTGCTAAAAGTCTCGGACAAAAATGATTCGTTTTGTGCACTAGATGGAAAATCTACTATTACACTCACACCTATCATCTAGCCCAAAGTAAGTAGCCTAAGCACTTGTGTTATGGATACTAGATGACATATTTTTAATATAATTATGTATATAAATGTTGAAAATATACTACATAAACATATACACAACCATGACTCGGAAACAAACATTTGTGGTCATCACAAAGTTTGCCCCTACCAGGATTAGAACCCGGGACCTCTTGGCCAATACCCAGCAATCTGAGCATTCAACCAAAGCGGCCGGCATTTGATCATATCACCATCACAGGGCGTCTCGGGTCTCATTCGAAGGCCCCTGGCTACGCAAATATTCGGTATTTGACTATTTCAGTCTCCAAGCGACTACCGCCATACGAATGCATTGAGGTTCGTGCACGAGTCGCATGGCCGACATGAATCCCGCAATTCGATTTGTATGAAGGTAGTCGATTGGAGA
>OZ008351.1:14638966-14733299 GCA_963931975.1 Cataclysta lemnata
CTCAGCGGTGCGCTGTTTGCATACCCTGAAATTGTTGCTCCTGACAATTATCTGTATTCCATCCAACTGAAACACCTCTGCGGTGATTTTAAAGTCGGCAACGAGCTTTTCAAAATTGAACAGTTGATTCTTAATAGAATGTGTAAGCTTTTAAACGATGGTGATTAACTTGTAGACTCAATACTGTTGGGTGCTGAACTTCTAAATTATGCTCTCAATGTGAGATGACACATCGCTTGCGGTGGGCCGGTAGATAGTAAACAGACGTTCACACAAGCATATTATAATGTATAAATAGCATTGTGCGTTAATATACACGCTTACGTAGCGCATGGCAATGTGTCACTGGCTGATCACACAATGTGGCGCAGGCGCTAGTGAATGTTCAGCTTAACCCGACCACCAGACTGGTACGCAAGTTTATGCCAGTTGATACGAGTGCTACATTCGAATGTGTAACTAACTAGTCATATCGCGGCCGCGACGTTGCCAAACGTCTCTGTACATATATCTCATGTTAGCTTTGATACTGGTATGGTAACCGTTGTGCTGGTATTAAATATTACTGCGATGCATAATATGTCTATTGGATTAATCGTTTCGATTTTTATGAACTCAGTAATATTGATGTGAGATATAAAATCGGATAAAATAGCAATAATACGTGTAATATGGGCATGGTGGGTGAGATGACAATTTGTTATTGTTTTGTTTAAAGAGAACGTAAATATTGGTCAGAGACGGAGTGCAAAGGGCAGCATGCCGAGTTCAGTTAGAAGGCCCGGCCCATATGGCGGCGGTGACGTCACGCGCGGCGACCTTTTCGGCTGGCAGATCGTGTCGGCCGCGCGCTCCCTACACACGCCAGCGGAATGTGGTCGGGCGACTCTGCCAAGCGTAGGCAGGCGCTATATTTTTTCGCCCGACGGCCTACCTACATACGTACGCGAGCGAAAATGTCGTCACGCGACGTTGCCACACCGCTGCGGCGTGCATGCATTCACGGTGCCGCGTTTACATTATATTACGTGGGTGTTTGTACGCGGCGAGGTTGTGTGCGAGAGGCCGCGAGCGCGGGCTCGCTTTCGAGAACGCTCAACCAGTTGGGCCGGTTTCGTATTTATGGACTGAGTTAATGCACCTACCTAGATATGAATCCCGTGGCGGACGCTTGCGCAAAACATACATGGCTCTCCGCTTGGCCACATTCGCGTCCACTTGTCACCGTTGGTTCGCGCTACGTGCATTTGGGTTACTTTTAGATTGAATATTTCTTCAAAAGGGATAGAATTGCTTGATGATGTCTAAGCGACGTGAATGGAAGAGGAAACATACTGCATCGATCCTAGATAAACTGGGAACAGGGCAGGAAGATAATGATTTCAAAAACATAAACAATAAATGCCTTTGTAAACATTACTACCTCGGCACTCTCAAAATAAAATATAAAACGGTTCCGATATCGATATGAATTATGTTACAGTAAATATATTAAAATAATGATGAACGCTAATTTAGTAATATAAGTAATAATAATATAAATTTAGTATCAATCTTCCTATGATAATAAACAACACGAAACAGACGATATTGTGATGTAAGAATTACAAGCAACCATATTACACTTAATGAATTTACATGTAAATGCAAGAAATGTTTCTTGTTTAGAAGCATCCGCAGGAAATAATAAGCTCGTTGCCGACATTAGACTAAATTATTTGCTTGCATCAGAAATGCATAAGCACTCACCATTAGATTTGAAAGATGAAGCATCAAAGGACGGAGTGCGAAGGGGGTGCTTTTCCTGCTTGAAAACACGATCCGGAGCAAAAGGAGCTGCCAAGGAAACTGCAGGCAAGGAATCGCCGCGGGTTAGCGGCGGCCTGGAGTGCTCCTCGAGCAGCCTCTTCGCAGGCTCGTGGTGGTTCTGATGGTCGTCGTCGTCGAGCGACCGCTTCAGGGTGAGGCCGGGGGCTAGGCGCGCGCCCCCGTGGGCGGGCAGGTGGTGAGTAGGCAAGTGCGTCAACCTCCTGCCTTCGTGCTCTTCACGGCGCCCACTGTATTCAGCTAGGAGCCCTGCGCTGGCCGTCGGCCGGGCGTGATGCAGTGTGAAAGCCGTGGTCGGTGCGTGGTGTGCCGGAGGGGCAGGCTGTCCCCTGGAAGTGGTCTCGCCCCCATTCTGATGGGCGTCTAGAGGAGCACGATGTGCCGCCTTGGCATGTGTCGGCCCGCGGCCCTCCTGGAAGCCGTGCGCGCGCTTCAACTGCCTGGCAGTATCGAGCACCACCTCTATCCGATCCGCACCCTCATAGTTCACGCAACCGCGACACACCGCCTCCGAAAATTCGTGCAGCATCGCCCATGGCATACGGGGCAAGTCGCACAGGTAGCAGTGTTGCCGCTTCTGCATCACCGACATCTCGCCGCCGGACGAAGTACGGAGCGCGAGAGATCGGCTTTCTTCGTTTCTCTTGTAAATTGTCACAAATTTTTCCCACTCGTCAAGAAAAACACCATCACCGTTAAATTGCACGAAAACACACAACCGTTTCACATTCGGCTTCGATAACTCTGAGCACCGGAGTCACGTAACGCTGGAGGCACTCGCTTCGGTGGCGAGTCGGAGAGAGACTGACTGGGCTCAGATCGCGATGGGCGGCGGCAGGCGGGGGCCGGGCGGCGGCGGCCATTATCGAGCGGTGACGTCAGCGCGCGCAGCGCGACCGCTGAGTGGCGACGCGACGCGCCGAGGACAAGCCGTTAGCCGCGGTCGCAGCGACGCGGATGCGCTGCCGGCGCACAATACACAACACACACATAATATACCTTAGCCTATGCTTTTCAACGCAATGTGTATCCTCACGGGCCTCAGCAGATACCGTAGATAGTACCATCTATCTGAATTTTCTACATTATCTGAATAAGAGTCTAATAAAAACGTACGTCACTAAATACAGAAATTATCATGGAATAGGCAATTATAATACAGAACAAGTTAACATAAAATCGATAGTCAAAGACGAGACCTACATGGAGAAGGAATTTCAATTGTGTAAAAGTTAACTATTAGGTATTTCAATGAAAGTAAACTGCTTCTGTAATAGAATAACTGATATCAGTATACTGGTCGTGTCGTGTCCGATGCATTAAATTTCAATCTATTCTCGCTTGGTTTCCTTTCGGCCGGCTGCATTCTAAATTATTATTACCGAGTAACACGAACGGATCCGGTTGGAAGACGGGAGCGGGGGGACGCGACCGGTGTGGCAGCCATCTTGAGACGTGACGTCACGTGACGAGTCAGCCGAGCGTGAGGCACGGCAACGTCGCTTGTTTGGTTAGCTATGTTGCCGTTCATTTTTGTTGTGCTTTAATAATAATGAAGGCAACTCATCGCTTTTTTGTATGCGACAGAGAATCTGAGAAAAAACAGTTATACGGGCAGGTAAATGTGGATGACGAACGAGCTGTCGTCGGGTCAGTCGTCTTCGAATTTGATATTGACGAAGAGTTATTAAAAGATGATGATTACTTATAGTCACAGCAACGAAATGAATTGTACTTATTCATCAACCTATACTCGACAAAGCCTAGTATTATAGCTTGCAAGCTACAGAGAGCAGAGTTGAAGCAGAGATTGCATTTTCCTCTTCACGTTCAAATTCGCAATCAACTAATCAAATTTTTCCTTTACCTCATCACGAATTTTACCCAAGCTAACAAGATTCAGTGAGAGCTAAATTACAAAAAGTGACTGTGTTACACTGCAGTAGATACCTAATAGAATGATAAACAAACTATGTATAACGTAATTGGTCTGTGCTTTAATTGAATATGTTACAAGTTTATCTCGTTTAGTAACAGGAATCTGTTTTGCATACCTACTAAGTTATAGAACACATTACTTGAAGAACGTTATTTGCCTAATCAATATTCAATAAACATTGTACCTACCTACTATACAAACCAGACAAAAGCTTCTCTTACTAAATTACCAATAATAAAGACTTTGAAATTGCTTAAAATATCAATCAAGTTGTATCATTATTATTATTGGTAGCCACGCTAAATGACCAAATCATTAAAGCGTCACTAGTCGAAAGCACGCCTGCGCTAGCTGCTAGCGGTCGAAGTGTACTAGAGGCACGTGCTTACATGTTTATTTACGTGTAGCGAACAGCGACATCTACACGGATTACATGATTCTAAAATATGTAAGCAAGTGTCTTTGACTGTTATACAATCTAAATTCTAACTAATCCATATACCTATTCAGCGAGATTAGACTCCTATTGATTTTCTGAAACCGAGCATCTATAGCCTATGACAGTGTTGGTTCAAAGACCCTATAGACACTTAAATATGCAATTGAAATACTTATCTTTTTGAACATATATTACATAGTTTATCATATCAGATTTTAGATCATTATTTACTTTTAGCATTTTCTATAATATTTTAGATTGTATACTATACATTATCATATAGATAGCGATCCGTATATTATCTATGTATTCTGTTTCAAGTCAATATACTTATGTAACATTGGGGTGAAGGGTTTTGAATCCCACAGGCTACCTAGGGAGCCTGAGCGCGGCGAGGTGTCCCCACGTACATACGGGAGAGGGTGGAGTGAATCGATGCCACTGCCCCAGGGACGCATGCGTCAGCCCGCACCCATAACACGTGTCAATGTTTATTTACGTTTCGTGCACGTCTATTAACGTAGTCTCGTTCCTTGTATTTACCTTAAAATACATTTAGGGACGCGTAGAGCTCATTGGCCTAATACAGGACGTGTAAATCAGCCTGGTCGATTACTTCCTCACCTTACAAAACGGGGTATTAAACTAATTTTATCTAAAGAGCGGTTGCCAAAAATTAATCTAGTTTACCAATATACTGGTTGACGTCACTGCGTGCTAACGAGAACTCAATTCTCGTATAATAATAATGAAAAACGAATAATTTTTTTGGTTATCATTATGGTAAGTAATAAGAATCTTAAATATCTGGATAAGTTGAATAAATATTGCATACGAACATTTAAGTTTCGATTCGAATATACTTTTATGAAGTTACGAAAACTTACAGTCAACAGCCACAATCGTCATATTACCACAATATCATGTCAAGTTTCTCTATTGACTTTGTGTTCTACTTTGAACAAGGTAAGACTGACAACCGATTGGAGATATTTTACAGTTTTGTATAGTCGGACGTACTGTTACAATTAACTAATGTTTCAAAATAAAGATTCATAATTTAGTGTTAACTTTATTCGTTAGAATCCAAAAAACGAAAACACAATTGAAATTTAATTTCATGGAGGGGTTTTTAATAATGTAAGTTTATTGTAGTGGAGCCAATGACATCCGCCAACCTTTCACACCCTTGAAACCAAAAGAGTCCGGGACAGACTTACTAAAACACAATGTTACATCACATCATTCGATACCCGCGCCCGGAGAGGGGAGCCAAATATCGATTTGTGACGTCACTAGACCTCTCCCCTGGCAAACCCTGATCACAAGCGACTAGTCACTTTGCTATACTTATATCCACGATATTGGGCGTGGGAAATTTCATTTCAAAAAACGCGTTTTCGGTGAAGAACGACTCTGTTATTTAAACGCTTTACGAAACTTTAATTAGAAGAAGTAAGTAATTACACAGGCGTTGACGTGAAAAGCAACAAAGTTCCCACATATTTAAACGGTTAAAGAATTGATTTGAATCAGCCAGGTGGTTGGTGTCGTCCCCCATACATACAACAAAGCAATTTCCGCAATATTATTTTAAACTAAGAATTAGTTAAGATAATACGTGTCTAAAACACGACTAAGTTACAATTTCTGATTTTGACGAGGTGCTATGAATATTACAAACGAATAAAAATTGCTCAGGCTTGCAACCTGCAAGGACAAAGAAAGTTTTTATCAAAAACATTACTTTGTTATTTTACAATATTGTAGTTCCTTATTACTTATACAGTCCTAGTGCAACAGATTGGAAGAAGAAGACATGTTGTGCCGACCCTACTTAGAGTAGGATCAGGGCAGGGAGAAGAGAGTGCAACAGATTAAATAAGACAAGATTCATTGACCATTCTTACGCTTGCGTTTTTTTTTCAAGAATATTTAATTATTTCACTTATTCCTTAAATCCATCTTCAGGTTCATCAATTTCTAAAACATTCTTGCATAACAAACCGAACAATTCTCCTGTAAGCGTGCTTTTTTAAAACGTGGCGTTTTCTGTAACAAAACTAGACCTATGATAACGTCTGCGAGTCGTTTACCTCGGTCGGGCGGTGCAAAGGGGGTGACGTGTACTGTGCGCGCCTATTGAGCCGCCGCCGCCGTCCGCGCATGCGGCTTGGCACCGATCCCGCACTCTACGACCACCCACCCACCAAAACTCAGTCAATAACAACTAGCCCCGGATAACAGCTACACAAGATGATAACGATCACGAATGTGACGCTCATAACCACCATCAGAACCTTGAACCGATTCAAGGTCGTTTATTCTTGGATATCACTTATCCACTTGAGAAGCTGACGTCGTTGGCTGATAGATCTCCCGAGTCCGTCACGAGAATCGCTGGCCATTGTTACTTTCGTACACTAGGCTACGCAAATCTTCGATATTCGACGATTCCATGGAGGTTCGCGGACGAGTCGCATCGCTGATATTCGTCCCGCGATTAAATTTGTATGGCGGTAGTCGCTTGGAGACAAATCGTCGAATTTCGAAGATTTGCGTAGCCTAATGTAAAAGGGCCTTAGATGCAGACAGGATTACTTGCTAGAGAATAAAAGATGGCAGGATCAGTCGGCCTGACGCGGCATATTAGTCAAGCAGTCCGTGGCCGTGTGGTGACGGCAGAGTAGAATACAATTGTCACCACCCCAAACCTCTCCCGTGGGTGTCGTAGAAGGCGACTAAGGATAAATCAGTGATGAGGAATGGGCAGCAGCATTCCTCTTATACCTACCAACTAGCAAAGTACTGCGACTTTTGTGCCCGATAAATGGCAATAGGCTCGCCACCTATTATACCATTACATGGGACCTAGCCTAATTGGCGAAGCGTGGGTGCTAGTTCACCTCTGCCTACCCCTTCGGGGATATTGGCGTGAGTTATGTATGTATGTATGTATGTAGTCCGTGACATTACCAATGAGGTACTATTGGATAATGGACGCTATTGATAATTATTGGTTGAATAACCTCGACTGACGGTTGACTCGGAAGCGTAAATGCAGGGCGCTAGTACAAGCAAGAGGCGCAATGCATCGCGCGCGACTGTTCATTGGCGACGATCGATATCGCGTCGAATCGCCGCCCAGCGCCATCGCCACTAATCTGGGCGCGAACGAGCAACGCTCTATCTGCACCTGGCTGATGAAACCGGACTTACTCGGTTTACATCAATTGATTTGCTGCTGTGGCAAGTTTCGTCACATTAAATCATTTGGAGTGACTTTTGGCTTTTACGTTCAAATACACTATGTCATGCATATCAATGATATTAGAAGTTCTCAACAGATATACCTTATCTCTGCCCAATATATTAAAGATGTTATATCGACGGCGAAGTGACAATAGCTTCTATGTAACATTACCAGAATTTATTTTACTTATCAATCCATATATCTACGGAAAATTAGAAGCTATTACACGTTTATTTTATGCAGTTTTCGTAGAAAATATGAATAAAGGGCGTCATAAAATCACGCGGAATTCGATAAATAAATATTTAAAAATAAATATTTGAAGTGCCGATATAGTGCCGTGTGGTAACGGCAGAGTAGAATACAGTTGTCACCGCCCCAAATCTCTCCCGTGGGTGTCGTACAAGGCGACTAAGGATAAATAAATCAATTATGAGGAATGGTCAGCAGCGTTCCTCTTATACCACCTAGCAATAGCAATCTACTGCGACCTTTGTGCCCGATAAATGGCAATAGGCTCGCCACCTATTACATGGGACCTAATCACCTAACATAATTGACGAAACGTAGGTGCTAGTTCACCTCTGCCTACCCCTTCGGGGATATAGGCGTGATTTATGTATGTATGTATATTTGAAGTCAATTACTCACTATATTATGTAAGCCTTCGAAACCTATACACTATTTTATTTTCTTTACACTTTATTTTATTTACACTGCCTTCAAAATGTTATATTAAGGGCCTGTTTCACAATCAACAAGTAAGTTCGAAGTAGCTTATTTTGCAGTTCGATTGACATATATTTAGGGCCTGTTTCACAATCGACAAGTAAGTTCAAAGTAGCTTACTTCGCAGATTATTTGACAGTTGTAATATGAAAAATATGTGAATTGAACTGCAAAGTAAGCTACTTCGAACTTACTTGTCGATTGTGAAACAGGCCCTTAATATTACAACTGTCAAATGATCTGCGATGTAAGCTACTTAGAACTTACTTGTCGATTGTGAAACAGGCCCTAAGAGTACTTAAAGTGGCGTCTTCGTCTACATTACGAGATTGACTTTCATAATTTTAACTTCGGATCGAAGTCTATCATTAAGAAGACGATGCTGAAATACAGCGTTTAATAGGTATCGATAAAGCTTTACAAAAGACTGAGTCGATTGGTTCTTCGGCAACAAAGGTTCACATATAAACAGCGGAGCAATTCTCTGGAGCGATCCTTGGCCCCATTACCGCCCGGGCTTTGTCCGCGCAGCTTCGCCTTCGGTTGAGATGAGACGCGTTGACAAATTGCACGTGTCTCCTCCAATTCCAATGCAGTATTGTTAATAAACAGACAGTTTGGCTTTTGAAATGAATTTGATATAGGAATGTCTTGAATTTGTTCCAGTAAATACCCAAAGAGGGTTGGTGTCCGGCAGGCGGCCGGCTGTAAAACTTAAGCCAAACCCTTGAGCAGTACCTATGGATTGAAATGTTGATAACTCAATCTATTAATACCTTTCCGGGGTGATGGAGGATATGAATCAAATGGAAATGAAATTCAGTGAATGGCTTGATGACCGATATTAATGCAAGAACTCTAACCAAACAGTAGGTGTCTCTTTGTAAATTTCTGAGTTTTAAAATTTCGAAGTAAACAAACTTAAAACCTAGCTTAGGTTTTAAGTTTGTTTACCAGCACCTACGATGTACGGCAGTTCGAAAGTACGCTGTAGAAAGAATCGAATTCTGACGTATATTACAAAAACAATCATAACCTAATATTTGAAATTCAGTATCGGATAGGCTTTTTAAGCAACTCCATGAATAATTTGACCGTTGACGCGTTTTTTGTAAATGGTAATATTATATCTAAATTAACCATATAAGGTATTTAGATGTTCCGACTAGATTGTCATTTGCATAGCATATTTAAAGTTAATTATCCTTGGCCCGGTTAATGACATGACCCGGTCTTTGAACTGAGGTCTACTAGTCACCTTGGGTGAATCAATTAGGTTTATTGGTTAGCCACTATACTTGGAAATGGTAACAATATGGGTGTGAACTAAAATTAAATCAACAAATGCTTGTTTGAAGGCTGATGTAGATAATTATATATATTGAAACTAATTTGCAAAAGATTCACAAATGAAACTTAAAAGGACCGATATAGGTCGGTACATTATCAAACAAAATTCAACATTTTATTCATAATAATATATACATTTAATTTATTCGAAAAATTAATTACAATTCAAATTAGGTTCATTCTAAAAATCTTGTTCCGAAACTATTATTTTAGTCCCGCAGACTAAAATAAATCATTGATAACAGACATAAATAAAATTGCAATGAATTTACATGGAAACAATAACATAATATTTTGGTCAGTGATAGTCTGTCTGGTTACACTATCATTGAACTAAAACCTAAAACTAAACTAAACTAACTAAAACCTTGCAAGCTATTAGATGTTTTATTTTTATTCTCTTCCGTACATTGTGAACCAATTAAGTTAAGAGGAAAAGTCCCTTGGCCTAAATTCGCCATCTAGTATCACTTAGCTATATTGAGATAGTACCTACTAGATTTAAACGTAGCTAGCCGTATTGTAGGTAACAAATTCACAAAATTCATCATCAAGTCAACTATACCTATAAAAATTTAGAGACAACATCTATTTTATAATCTTCGAGGAGATAAATTATATCTTTTTAAAACCTGAACACCTGCTTACCGCGTATGTTTATAAGTAGAGATCATCTGAATTCCCACGCTTTCCCCCATCAAACTAGGGTAGTTTTTTTAGATACTGTTTTTGCTTCAACAGGTAAACCCAAACGGAAGTAGGCAACGGTGTCAAGGACCAACACCTCACCCGATATATCCCGGGAATCTGACCTCATTATTGTTCCACCCTAGGGCTGGTACATATCATGCTGCTTTGATTGATCTTCTAAAACAGTATTGACAAAAATATTTATTAGTTAGAAGCGGTAAATGAGGAAACATAAAGAACATATTTTGATTGTTATTAGAACATTATAATTTTAGAAAAATATTAAGTAAAAATGGTCACAATAAATTTAGTCCTGCTGAGGGTTCTTTTTGTACATGTTTACTTTATGAATTTACAGTAAGATCGATGGGAAGTTTAGACGTTTCTCAGAAAGTTTTTAAAGTGGTTTAATTTAACGTTGATTTTTCGTTTTGCTACTAATGAGTAATACATCAAGTCATCAACTACCCAAACAACTTTTTTTTTCAGTAACAGACGTTTACAATAGGAGCCACGTGATATAAAATAAGTTATTCCGAAACACACCTTTAGAGATTAACTAGTGGGTCTTTGGGGTTTACAGAGACTACTTGTTTACTCGAGCCCTTAGTGGGTTTTAATTATGAGCAACTGATAAAAGGTTGACTGTGATTTCTGGCGAATTTTGTGATGCAGCCACCGCACCGCTCCTAAGCAAAATGTGTCACCTTGCTAAGTGACTCAGCATCACTTGGCATCTCGGGTCAGGGATCAATAGCCGGGCCGGGTCCTTGGCCCGGACCACGACCTGCGCTCCCGGGAGCGTCATGAGGCCGCACTCATGGAGCATGGAGCTTTAAGATCTTATTGTACATTATGATTCTAATAAACAATTGAGTATAGAGTATTGAGCATGCGGACAAACATACAAAACGCAAAAAATTGTGGTAGAAATAGTTCGAAAAAAAACCATAAAGCAAGGCTCATCGACCCATCCACGAGTGCCTGCATAAAGGAAAGCAACTTGGAACATTGACTGCGTTTTTTAATTATTATTTATGGTTTTTATTTGTATAAATTATTATAAATTTTAGAAAAATCGTCAAGACAACTTTTTCTATTTTCTACAATTTTCATTGCTTTGCATTTTTATTTTAGACTAAATTTTAAATTTTTCTTCCGACACAATGCAATAATCTGATTTTTGTTTCGGTTTTACTATTTTTTTTTACGGTAAGCCCAAGCATGACAGATATAAAATATTATGCCAAAGATGTTTAAGTAAAAAAAACATACATACATAAATCACGCCAATATCCCCGAAGGGGTAGGCAGAGGTGAACCAGCACCCTCGTTTCGCCAGTTATGTTAGGTCCCATGTGCCCATAGGTGGCGAGCCTATTGCCATTTATCGGGCACAAAAGTCGCAGTAGGTACATAGCTAGATGATATAAGAGGAACGCTGCTGCCCATTCCTCATCACTCATCTATCCTTAGTCGTCTTGTACGACACCCACGGGAGAGATTTGGGGTGGTGACAATTATATTCTACTCTGCAGTCACCACACGGCTGGATAAAAAAAACACACTGTATAAATAATAGGCATACTATCCACTACTAACGTGTATGTACATGTATGTTCGTTTCGTCATCACCAATTTGTTATTGTTAATATTGATGATTGTTAGTTAGACAATAAAATATTGTCATTTTCCAAGTATAGACAAATTTGTTGAGAGCAATGACGTCTGAAGCACGACAGGGTTTTACAAGAATTAACGAGGCAGCACGCTAAGGCATGTGTTTGCCGTATTCGATATTGTTCAAATATTACCTCTATATTCATAGCAATAAGGACTGGAGTCGCCGACGGTCGCGTTTTTAGTGCAAACCCGACAAGAGCGGAGTTTGCGGTTTGCCTGTTTTGTTGGGAGTTGGGACAAAGGGAAAACGGCGTGGCCTTTTCCTTAGAATACGATTAATTAATGAGTGTTAGCGCGATGACTAAAAGGAAACTAAGTATTTGCTGCGCAGTATTTTTATAACTAATTCGCAAATTATTGTACAGTTACAACATTTTATATTTTGCAATGTTATAATAACGTGTGACCTAATACTTGCCAACACTAGTAGTAATTTGTGTATACAGCAGCGTGAGCATTATCGTATTACGTAACCATATAAATGTCGGCTTGGTCTCCCTATTTCTACTCGCATAGGCAGTATACCAATACCTACCAATAATGTGTTGCTTATCTTTTCAAAGCAGATAAGCCTGCTGATTGTACTCCTGCCCGGCGTGGCGGCGAACTTGCAAATAGCGTGCCTGATAAAGCAAATTCTCCGTATCAAAAGCGTTCCAAGAACGACACACAACCTTCCACAGGACTTACATAAATGTGTACCTCTGTGTCTACTTTAGATAAACTAGACATAGAGGTACCATTTAAAAGAAGTTGATTTGATTCAATTCATAGCTTTTCAATAAGACAAATATAATATTCACAATCATTACCCGAAACCGACGGGAATGCATGAAGACATTAATGATATTGGATGAAGCGAAATCAATATGTAAGGATCGCAGCAAGTGGAAAGAATTGATCTCTGCCTACCCCTATGGGAGAAAGGCCTGATATATGTATGGTTATTGTAATGTTTGTATATGCAGCTATCTACTGAAGCAATCTACCTAGAAACTTTAAAAAGTAAGGCTCATGTCCACATTTTTGTTATTAAAATAATGAGTACATAGTACCCATTTTTACTCTAGAAGTCTAGACGATAGTGTACACAACGTTACGACAGTTAAACATACTATCATTGACAACTGACAATGAATTCACATTGCAGCCCTACAGCTGCGCGGCAGTTGCTCTTCACCAAAGTGTGTGAATATTGATAAAAGATAGCAAGCATTCGCTCGTTCGTTCGCAAATAGCCACATCCTCTTGGAAATGGAAATTTATTTATTATTATTTATATACGGAATTTTATTCAACAAATAGGTAGATATAATCGCGATCAGTCGGTACCATCTGTGTTAAAAACTGTTCTCTAAATAGTACTTAATCCTCCAACATTTGATATTCTACCACTAATAAACAGCAGTTTTGTTTGTAAATTCAGAAGATCAGGTACCTAGTCAAACAGTACAGTTGTGCCGACTTTACTTAGAGTAGGAAAAGGGCAGGGAGAAGAAGAAGAAGGTACCTAGTCAAACAATTAAATTATGCATTTCAAAGAAAAAGCATAACCAGTGTTGATGATACGAGAAGGCTAAGTAAAAAAACACACTTGAAAGTACTGCTCCATATCTCTCTCCAATAATGGAAGACGAAATATAAGATCTGATAGCCGAAAACATTTTTAAAAAGATCTGATGGACAGCCAGAGACGGCGGGAAACTCCGATGGCTATCAGACCCCGTTCATAATGGAACCTATTTGCAAGCCGTCACTGTCATAACTCTTGGCACAGCCGACGCTGCACGTCAATGAACTTGCTGCGTCTATATAACAAACGATGACGAATATTCTCCATTATTCAGAACTTCGTTCAAAACCTGGTTGACACGATAGTGGAATTTTATTATTGAATTGTTACATGAGCTGCTGTATTTAAAGCTTGGAGATTTTGTTTGTAGAGTTTGTAACAAACCGTATTAGCTGAAGATATATTATTCAAATTAAATCAAAATACACTTATAAATCGTCAAGGCGCTGGACATCGAAAGACTCCAAAACCCACCGACGACCTTATCCACCACCGTACCGCTGACCCTAATTCTAAACCTATCAGAGACCTATGCCCCACTAGCAAAACATGTGCAGATTGTAGAGACACCCATTATTGAGTTGTGACATTGCAGGTACACTGTCAATTACATAAACCGAAACATACAGCGTACAAGCAATCACCCCCAAATCTGAACATACAAGTCATCCATTCGCAAATTACCGGAAGACTGATTCGTACATACTAAGAAAAGTTGTTTTCTCTCTTTCCAAATAATAGAAATCCCGCCTGAGAAATCTTTGAAAAAACTCTTTGAAAGGCTTTGCTTTGTAAATTATTAAGGCATTTTTCAGACATTCCGATAACAATGATATGGGCAATTTTACTCAGGCGGAATTTAAGTATTAAAAATAGATACAATTACAAGATTTCATAAAATAATTCAAACAGTTTTAAAATTTACTTGAAATATTTTTAACATTTATTATGAAGAACAACTGGTGGCAAGGAATAAAAATATTTTTTGTCAGATGATATTGAAAATTACAGGCATGGCCATCATAATTGATGATCATTGAGGACGACGATCGCCGCCACCGTACAGACGCAATCATAAGTATACCCAGTGCATAGCTCCGAGTGGGCGTTATGTAACACAATGTGCTAAGTTATGTAAGAGCGTTTGAGAAGTACATTGTTTACATATTTAAATAATATGCGCAGTTCTGTTATTGACATGTTACGTAAGTATTTGTTGATTAATGTCTAGTTCCGCAGTAGGTACCTCTTATATTTCATTTGCTGCGCGATCTATTTTAAAATGAAACAATTTATTAATAATACCGATTAAAATGACGATGTGCTATTATCTAATGAGTATTATGGTGCATCCACACCGATGTTATTTTTTGTGTTATTACACGTAAAATTAAGCAACACGTAGTTAACTGTTGCGGTATTATATACATTTTTGTTATTCGCTGTTATCAATTGAAGCTTAGAAATGTTATACAATAAAAAATAACTTTGGTGTGGATACAGCATTACAGAAACATATTATCTGGCAAGCGGTATACTCATTGACGTTCTTTTGGAAACGTGGTTAATGCTTGTTAAAAGTTCAGCCACAAAGATATATATTACGTTTGAAAAACAATTAAATGAAACGTCATGCTATACACAGACATATTGACCAAGCCAGCTGGCTAGCCACCAGGCTGTGTAACCTGAACTTGAAATACAAACAGACACACCTACAGCATTATTGCCTTGTAACAAAGCTGAATATGAAAATATTATGAAACTCATCGTGATATGATACCGTGACACGCCTTTCCGAGAACCGCACATGAGTTGTTGCGATACCATTGTTTACGTTTCGCTACTTTCAATGACAATCAACTTAAGTGCAATTAAAGTGCGACAGAGTTTTAAACACATATACATACATACATACATAAATCACGCCTATATACCCGAAGGGGCAGGCAGAGGTAAACTGCCATCCACGTTTCGCCAATTATGTTAGGTCCTATGTAATAGGTGTCTGTAATGTAATAGGCCTATTGTCATCTGTCGGGCACATAAAATCGCAGTATATTGCTAGGTGGTATAAGAGGAATGCTGCTGCCCATTACTCATTGCTATCTTTACCCTTAGTCGCCTTGTACGACACCCTCGGGAGAGATGGGGGTGGTGACAATTGTATTCTGCTCTGCCGTCACCACATGACAAATATACCAGGCATCAATAAAATTTTAGGAAGCGAAGGCACAGCACAAACACATACAATAATTATAAATTATATTGACAGACGTCATCATCATTCGCCTGCTCTGTTTCCAGGTTATCTGGGGCCGTTTCAGTTAAAACTTCTATACAGACCAGGTGAAGAGACATCTTAGATATGAATGGAGAATATCTAGAAAATGGATTATTACCGACTAGGCACACGCTCCCGCAAGATGAAGCATAACCAACATTATTAAATGCTTGTCGAAGCATAGTGGAGCTCAAGATTTGACATTTGAGATAATTTTAACTTTGGGCTTCTCATTATAGCCGTGATTTATGTATGTATGTATGTATGTGGGCTTCTCATTATCCAGGCACGTAATGTTCAATCATAATATTAGCCAACTGACTAGGTACTGCTGGACTAGTGTGCTTACCTTATCTAATCCTGACTTACCTACTGCTATTGGTTCCTGAGGCTACACTACTTTATCTAAGTGTAGTAATACATTATAATGCGTAATTACTTGAAATTATTTGAAGCTAAAAGGCGCACGTCTTTAATATTGCAAGTGTCCCCGGAGTCAAATCATAACACCGTTATTTATACTAGCCACGTGAACACGCCTCTAGCGAAAAGGCATTAGATTAGGGGATTTAACGGAACGTTATACAATTAAAATTAATTAAAAGACATCGACCATTAATATCCGATGACCGGCCTTAGCATGCATCTTTTTGTATGAATGGCCTCTGTCAAATCTGACAATTGACAACATTTCAAAAATGACAACCTCCCAAAATAAAAATACCGTTTCTTTATTTTCCAATCCTGACTTCGAAAATATTTTTATTAAATTTTTTTATTACTTAATTACAGAGAAAAAAAATAAAATGATTTTTAAATCATGCCATGACGACATGGGCGGGGATGTATGAATTAAAACGTTTGCCTTCCTAGATGGAAGAATAAAAAAGTTATCATAGACATGATGACAGACGTCAGTCATAAATCAAATCCAATGTTATTAATTGTCATCGTCGTAATTAACAATATTAGAGTAGCAATAAAATAAAATCCTTCATAAACTTTAATTTAAAACGTATTTGACTTTGAAATTAATTTCAAACATTTCAGATAAAATGTTTTTATTTTCGACACCGAAAACGCCAGTTCGTCAATTTTGACAAGTAATATTTTTATTTTTCGAGTCAAGAGTGATTTCGCCATTCGTCTACGCCAGTGACGTCATTTGGCACTTACGTCTGTTTAGAATGACCGGTATTTCAATCAAGATTTTTTGTATGAAAACGACGGAATTCAGAAGAAATAAAAAATATGGGTGTCTTCATTTTCGGTTTAATTTCATATAACATCATAATAATGGTATGTTGAAAAAATGAAATGTTGTCAATTCTGCTAATGTCGAGTTTGGAGAAGATACGTTTAGTAATGGGGCTAAAATCAGTTTAAATAAAGTCTTAAGTTAACATTAGTCAGTCAATATAGAGGTAGGGGTGAAACATAAATAATATGAAGATGTATTATAAAATAATAAATAGAGCTTAGAGACGATAAATTGATACGGATGAAGAGTACGTGGAAGGGGTTAGAGGTTAAAAATATATTAAAACAATATTAAATGTTATGCGGATAGTTATAATTTTATTTTAAACTTTTTAATATATCTGCTAATAAGGTCTAAAGAGTCTAAAGAGGCAAGTAAAATGTACACATTGACTGGACGAGGAATATGGGGAGGTAATAGGTTGTATAGAGAATAATTATAATTGGCACAGTTAAAAAATATATGATCAACGCTACCATCCTCTAGTCCACATTCGCAAAGAGAATGATCCAAAATTCTTATTTTTGCTAAGAAGACTGACGAGCATACATGACCTAGTCGTAATCGAATGATTATGGAAGTTGCATACTTGTCAGAGGAACGAAATTTGAAAAACCACGCTTGGGAGGTATAACCACTTGAATGTTGCCATAGTGCTTGCCCGAAGGGAAGTGATCCTGTCGCTTTCCCAGTCCTAGTCCTTTGACAAATTCGATTTTGCCAGAAAGCGAACATCACGACCGAAACAATTTTGGTATTTATCATAAACCAGAATGGAGGCGTCTTCAGCACAAGAAACAGCTCTTTCGTTTCCTGGGATACCACAATGGCCTGGGATCCAGGCTATAACAGTTTCAATTCCCTGTAAGTGACATTAGTATAGGATCTGTCTAGTCTTTAGCGAGCTAGGCGTGTTATCCTTGGTCTCAAAGAAAATTTGAGGAGATCATCTATCGTGCTTCGGAAATCTTAAAGAATTAAACTCTTGTTAAGTTTGTGGGACTAGACGTAGGAGACCGCTTCATATAGCGCAATTGCTTCTCCTGAGAACACAGAAGTTTGAGGGGGACATTTAAAGTTAAAAATTATTCGAAATTTTCGAATCCAAACCGCTGAACCAACAAAGTTAACCGCAGACATTGTAGAAGCATCAGTGTAAATCATAAGCCAGTCCCTCCAGTTGTCAGTAATAATACGGTTAAACTGCTCCTTGGCTGTCGGTGTCGGGTCATTTTTCCCCACTCCAACAGATAGAAGAATGTTAGGGATGAATGTAATGGCTTCATAAGAGATAATGTTAAAGACCGGGTTACGGGGTATTGATAAATAAGAGGACCAGTATTTCTCATAAGTTTTGTTCAAGCAGGGCGATGTTTTATGAGACCAGTAAGTACCTATATGCTTCCATTCATAGGAAAGGCCTATGTCCCAGCAGTGGGGACCTTAAAGGGATGGTGATGATATGATAATAATCATTGACAAATTAACAGTAATCTAAAGAATTATCTTTGAAATAAAGGTTGAATTATTTTTGACCATTATTATAAATTTTAGAAAAATTATTTCATAGAAAATTGTGGTTAGAAAAGGTTTGAAAAAGTGTAGTCTTCAGCGGGAACTTTTTCTAGCCACAATTTTCTTTGTAGAAATGTTGACGTCATCGGGCATGTTCCAGTTGCTGAATGTACCGATTACGAGTCTGTTTACCCAAGTTTTCGTAGTTGGCTGACAGATCAGTCGTGGGCACGTCACCAGCGCGTGACCAAACCCTGATAAGCTATCACTCGGCGCTCGTGAAACTTTCCATTACTATATCGTACAGTACAACGAATTCTCTGGCTTTGCTTGTGGTAATTGTCCCTACAGGCAGTGTGCTTATAAAACCATGGCTACTGACTCCCATGTATACATTATATATCATCCATCATGCCAGCTTGCAGATATATTTGCAACTTTGCAAGCAAGGCATGGGCCTTTACCACGTTTAATATGAACATTGCGTCTCATCGGATCGTGATTACATCAGAGCTTTTTCTTAGACGTACAGGTTTCCGATATTTCCAAATTGCTATTGACGATTCATAAATGTAAATATATAACGCTTGATATACGCATGATCATGACGTAAAAGATGACGATCACGTTGATAGTTTTTGAAGAGTCATATACCTACCTATTACTAATAACTGTTTTAAATACTTATTACTGTTTTCTTGATTGTTGAGGCACGACAGTCACGACGATATTTAAACTGTTTATGAAAAGCAATAAGTATATTGTTTATCTATAATTAGTATTTTTTTTACGTTTATATTTAGACAATTCCCAAATAATCCCATCAAGTGAGTTAAATCCATATCTATGGATTTTAATCGCCTTTTAATATAACTTTTTTCATGCCAAAAACACATATGTTTCAAAACTCAGACTAGGATTACTTTAATATGTCCCAAATTGACGTTTTGTGAACCTAAACAAGCTGACGGATAGACAAATATAATTGACAATATTATGATATAACATGGCAACCGGATGTTGAAGAAGCATACATAACAGCAACAGATAAGGTAGTGTACAATTTACGATGTCGCACATTGCTGATATGAAACGTCTATTTACGTGTTTGGTTAGACGTCGCAATTTTCAGTTTTTAGCTGATGCTTATAATTTTTTTGAATGGACTTAACTTGGTGTGCTGAAAGGTAAATTATATTCGAATTTTCAATATGTTAAATTAGCTTAAAGACTATTAATCCTAAATATAAAGAAAAATATCTATAATCCAAATCATCCTATTTTATCCCGAGATTTAGTAGATTAGCGCGAATTTTATGCTATAAAATCAGTGGGCAATGTATTATTTAATATAACAATATTTTCAATTTTGAATACCTAACAACAGAACCATTACATCATTAAAAATGTTTGTTTAATGAGTTCAAAATTAACACATACTAATTTCGTCCGAAAAACTTAATTATAATAAATATCCCCGACATCTAGTCCTCTTAATTTCGACGGTATTAAACGGGCCAGATTAAGAGTACCCGAAACCGACAGGCATGCATAAATACATTAATGAGATTGGATGAAGCGAAAGAAGTATATAAGAATCGTAATAAGTAGATAGAAGTGATATTTGTGGAGAAAGGAATGACATATGTATGTATATTGTATGTATTAAACGAGTTCAAGGCAGATAATCCATCATCGGCGTGGATCCCTTAACGTCGAGATATTTATGTATGTACGCAAATGGATAATCAGTACCATATTGATAACGATAGCAGATATCAGTTGTTTGTCGAATACACAAGAGCGTCGTTAAATTATCTGTCGTACAACATCAGGCGATTTTTATCCTTATCATACCTTTCATTCCACCTATATTGTGCAAATTTGATAAGAGCAAAATCTTTATTTAACATTGTTAATCATTAATGTAATTTCAATTCCGAAGAAACGTCAATATGGCTGATTGCTGATTGAAAAGATAGGAAAAGATAATTTCGTACAAAACCAAAAACCGCTCTGTTCGGTTAATGCAAGACATAACTATCTACCTACTACTGACTAACTAATAATATAGGAGTATTGAGTAACTGGGTGCATGGCTGTCGATCCTAATCTCAATATTCTCCAATGGTTTTAATTTCAACTTTAATATTTGCTCTTTCTTTCTTTCAAGGAGTAGAGATAGAGATAGTAGGAGATAGAGATGTTCCATGTGATATGGAGTCTTCACGATCTTGCTAGATCTCCTCGTTAGCGTTGAGACTTGGGCCACTGAAAGTTGCAAACCGCAAATGCATTAACGCCTTTGAGACGTGGTGTTGTAGAAAGATGCTCCGTACAGCATTTCGGACTAAAACGTCTCCATATAGCGAGAGCTTAAAATCTCCTCGCGGCTGATCTCATCCGAGTGTCTACGCAGAATCCTAGTAGGTACGAGTATACTTCGGTCACATTGCAAGAAAAGACTACGTGAACCTCGAGAAACTCATCGTGACAGTAGACGGGAAAAGGCGTCGTGGACGCAGCCCAGTGCATTGGTCCGACCAGATCCATACGGGGAAGACCATACGGCAGGAAGTGATGCAGAAGGGAGGTTGATGAGAAGAAGAATAGTGTTGAGGTCGGGACGCTCAACACTGAGATTTTCGACGAAAAGATGAACATAATTGGCGAAACGTTGGTGTTGTTAACACATCTGACTCGTGAATTGCCTAGGCAAATACCAGACTCTCCACAATTAAAAAGGCTTGGAGGAACACCGGAGTGGTTTAGTGGGTATTCCCACACGCCAGTCGCCTTGTTAGCGGCTGGTATGGTGCGATGTATTCCACTCTAATAAAACAAAAACAGCGGTTTAAAATTCCTCTGCCTACCCCTTCGGGGCTTAATGGGCGTGATTTATGTAGGTATATATGTATGTCATCATTACACGCAGCGCCGTTGGGTAAATACGTGCAACGTCTTCCAGCGTTGTTTACGTATCTGGCCGGTACGATAACAGGCTCAGACATACCTATCATAAATGTATTTACTGTAACGTATTTTTAGGTGAGGTTCACGCGATTGTGAGGTCATCGGTTATTGCGTTTCCACTTTTTACAAACACACGATAAATAAAGTAATGTAGTACACAGAAACCGTTACGCGATAACGCATCCGAGCAACATGATAAGGCTAGGTTTGGATTTGACTCAAATGTACAGACAAACATCACCGAGACCTGGGGGCCTACCGCCTAACTCGATTGCTAAAGCAAGACGTCATGCTGTCATTTCGCACCAATTGTACCTTAACTATTAGCGATAGATATATATTTGAACGAATGATCACCGAATGATTTTGTATGAATTTGGCACAAAATCCGTGCAGCCTAAAAATTCAGGATGGCTGCTATAGCCGTAAGCAGTGCATTGCAATATAGCTATCATCAGCAATCGAGTTAGGCGGTAGGCCCCCCGTGCCGCGTATAAAGCTTTTCACGGTCCGAGTTGGCTCGGACCAAGTGCACTTAGATGACTACTTGGACGTTACTCATATCGTGTAATCACCTAATTCGAGCACACTCGATCCGAGTGAACTCGGACTGTAAACAACCAGCTTATGTTTTTTTGTAAACTACCGTCAACCTAGTAGGTAAAAGCCAACCATTTCCAGTATGGTTCGCGCTGCAGGCCTAGCAGGGGAAGTGGACAAAATCTCTCTCCACCGCTGGACAGTGTTTTGTCTCGGGACTTAGTGGGAGTTAGAGCGGGAGGAAAATATTTTCTTTTCCCCGAGGAAATTTTCTCCACGTCCCGTGCTACGGGGGCTGGGCAGAGGCACTCGAGACAAAGGCGTAAACCTAAAGCATTGAGTGCCAACAGTTGCTTAATTTCCGCAATCGCAGCTCAATCTAACTAGGTTGTTGTGAAGACATTAAAACTGTAATAGTTCTAATGTATTTTTAGTTTATGGAGTCATCAGGTAGATACCGTGTGATGACAGAAGAGCAGAATATAGTTGTTATCACGCCCAATCTCTCCCGTGAGTATCGTAAAAGGCGACTAAGGGTTAAAACCTTACATTCTCTGTCTTCTCCTTCAGGGATAAATAGCGATGTTTTATGTATGTATGCACCAGGTAGAGACTAGAGCCTGCGCCTTACAATTTACACGCCCAAATCGTGGGTTTTCTTCTCGATATAAACGGATAATAGGCCGTACAATAAATTGGTGCACGGATAGTTCTAAACTGGTAATTAAATTATGCAACTCGCGTTTCGGATGAGCTGTCAACCGCGCGGCGACACGTCCAACAATCAAATTCAAATGTCAAGGTGAAGGCGACGCGAAAGGAAACGCACAGTGACGTCACCGCGGCCGCCATCTTAACCGACGTCCGCGCACTTTTGTACACAAATCCATATACGCAGCACCCCTTACGAATTTAAATAATATTCATTTAGACCACTAGATATTCAATCGAAAATTCATAGTTTAAGCACAATAGTTCTACATCGCCATTCAGTAAGCAGTTTATTTTGAACAAGCCAGTCGAACTGCTATGGTCATACACGTTTTAGCAGTTATTATTCCCATTACATACATGTTGTCAACCACGACAAAGATCGAGTTGTTACGTGTTTTCAAGATTGAAAAGTAACGCATCTAACATACGACCACATTGAAAATGTATTGTCTTTTCCCTATATCGACAGTAATCTGTACGTATCACATTAAATGAAATGGATGGTTATTTAATTTTGTTTGGTATTGGGTTTACATGTTCAGGTAATAGTCAAACAATTAGACACAATCATATTATATCATTATGTTGTAGGCGTGCAAAATATTATTGTCATTATAATAATGTCATCAGTAAGGACACAAACTACTTTGTTATAACATTTATCATTACCATCATAAACTTCTCGTACAGAGCTTTAGGACTAAATTGTTGTTCTATAGAAGGCGAAACATGCATGTATGCAACAATTAGGCTCTTCTTTAAGTCCGTGTAAATTTCCCATTTGATCCTTTCCACTTGCAAAATGCTGATTGTTCTAAAAGTTCTTGCAAAGATTGCATCAAATCTAACGCCAAACGACTAAACACCAGCGTTCTCACGTGCTCAACTTGCGTGTACATAGTTGGCTTTAAATGTTAAAGAGTTCCCGAGACCATTGTGCGGAGCAAGCGAACTGGAAAATCTTACTCCAATCGCAGCCGAAACGACCTGGGTGATTTTTTTACTCGCAATAGCTATTTAATTATTGCTGTCTTGTTCTCTGCAAACTTACGTCATCTTGAAAACTACCATGTTATAATTAGAATAATCAGTACATAGATTGACTGAAATTCAGATAAATTTACAATTACTTATGTTAAATTGTACTTATGTAAGCATTCAAGAGAAATGTTTTCTATCTGTGACATCATTGTAAAAACGATTAGATTTTATTTAAAACTTAACAGCTTCAGTACACGGGTAACTAAAATACGCAAGCTTCCGTGTGAAAAAAATATCGTTAAATCGAGTCAAAGTATTTCAAAAGAAGCTAGTAATGCTACACGCATTACAAGCTCTAATAACTAGATATTACATCTAATAGTATGGGAATCTGAAAGTGATAATAAGTCAGAAGGTGGGGCGGCAGTTAGCAAACCGAGCTCCCTGAAGCATCGTGCGAAGGTTCCCACAATTATACATTACACTTGGAATTTCTCAGTACAGTTTTTGTAGCAGTAACCAACCAACCGCCAAGTCCAGAACCTTTCTGAGACATCCATCAACAATATGAAGTAACCCTGATTCCAACCGGTATTAAAATAGAATAATAATGATCTACGACCAAACTATATTATAGGTACCGAATCTGAATCTATTTCTAATTCAAACTTATCCAAGCAACGGCCGACATTATTTAAAGCATTCAACACGAGAGTGTCTGACTTGAGCGAGTAAGCGGATGACCTTCGGAGACTAGTTTTGGACACCGCAAACATCTCTGTTTGGCGAAGCGAAAAGAACGTGACCGTAGCTGGTACGTGACGTTGCCATTCGTAATAGGTACGTAACAAATTGTGTTTTATGTCCATGGTAGATAGTACTATATAGAGGCCTTGTGTGTTGGCCGTATCCAATAATTTATCGTATCCGTTAGTTTTTCCTAAAGTTATCAACATTTAATTCGATAAATATTTTTTAACTTTTAGATTTTTGACGGTTTAATGTTTAAAGTTTAAACAATTATAATATCTTTTGATATAATAATATTTTATTCCGGATCTGCTGAGTCTCGCGATCAAAACATAATATAGATTTATATTTGGTTGGTTGGTATAGGATCTAAAAATAAACCAAACAGATACGAGGGGTAAACAGTAAGGAAAGAACAAAAAGACGACAAAACAAGACCAACCGAATAACCTTCGACACTTCCTTCAGGTTACCTGCAACAAAATAAGTGCCTTGTTAATACAATAGTGTTTTTAAATAATAAGTTGGTATTAAAACGCCTTAAGATAGTAGAAATAAAAGAGATGCCACCAAATATAAGCTTATCTAAGTTACACTTTGGCCAGCTTAAGCTATAGGATATGAAAAATGAAGTTTCAAAAACGTGGTCTTAGCTAATAAACAAACCCACATCACCTTTGTGATTTTTGTAACAGAAAAAATATAAGCAAGTAAGGGAACAAGTGAATAAGGATGTAAACAATAAAGCACTTGGGTGGTCCTGCTATTGAATCCACAAAGGGTAGTGTTAACGGTAATAAAGCCGCTAGTGTTATCTGGTTTAAATAGACTACATAAAAAGAAAAGTAATGTTATGTCATTGGGCACGGCAACTTTATGTGTTATGCAACAGGGTTCTTCCTGGGGTGAGCCAGAGCCCATCACTTAGAAATGGCTGCGGTGAAGTCGCGTGCCTCGCATGTCTTGCCCGGTTGCCACCTCACGCGATTGACTGGTTTCCGATGGTCGCGTGTCGCACGTCACTGTCACATCCCTCATGAGCCACGCCAAATGCTAAAAGCTGCCCCCATTATTTCCAAAGACACATAAGCTCTCTGAATTTAGTAACGATAGCATTAATCTTCAGATTAAAAGGTTTCCATTTATTGTCGCCATACGAGTCAAGCTGCCGATTAGTGACTCTAGCGATTAAGATAAAGAGTGGCAATTGTTCAGTATCTTTAGAGTATTATGAAAATAAAATTCAAAGTAATAAAAAGGGTAATCATATTATTGTTTATTGAAGGAGTGCCCGATATCAGTGTATCTCATCAGCAGACACGAATATCTGATCAGATATGGTTTTGTCGAAAAACCTATAGTAACAGATAGAACCTCAAATTGGCGGTCGTTAAGCAATAGGTAGTTTTAACAGCATTGTTTTGGACTAACGCCATTTCCGTTCACAATTAAGTATGATATGCAGGATAGCGGCTGCCGTGTCGTAGGGGCATTAGGAGCGGCAGGCACAGCACGCGAAACAGAATTAACACAAATTAGACGATACCATGACGGCGGTCACGCGACTTGAGAGCTAGAAAGCGTAGGCTATACACGCACAGCACTTGTAAGGCTGGATGCACATCACTAGATGAGAGCAGCTGCTCACCTCACTATATATTCGTTCATATACATACATACAATGATAAGGAATTGGTTGGTTTTGATGTTGCTATTTACTTCCGGAGGTGTGTAAGTGCGGTGCGATAAGACATATAGATTTGCATAGATACAATATGTAGCCTAAAAAAATTAAAGGTTAGCTATTATATGCCCTTTTACCTCTGAAAACACACTTGAAAGCAATACCGTTGAAGTTACCTACACGATATTAATCTTCAAAGTCGTGATAGGGTGTGTTTTTAGTTATCACTTATTGGTTAGCCTGAAGTAAAAGATGAATCTTTTTAGATTCATCTTACCTAACCAAATTCAATCGGTCAACTAAATAAACCAACAATGACTGTCTTGAGCCGAAATTGGCAATCAATCAGAAATCGTGTCGCTAAAAAATATTTAATAGATATTATTTTAATGACGCTCCATATCGAAGCGGTCATTAATTATTACTATAATGTGATTGTGCTGATTTGACGAAATACTGTTGCTTCACTCATATACATAATACAAAGTTTACCAAAGGAAGAAAAAGTAAGTTTAAAAATATTTAAAGTAAAATATCAGCAATTTATTGGCTCTTTAGTCAATTTATTGGCTCTTTAGTCAACTTATTGATGACTGTTTGTTGTGTATTATGTGACATTTATTTAATGTATGTGATTCCTAGAGCTAATCAAAACTTCACAAAGAAAACGCCTTTGAAATGGTTGGGGCGGCAGTCTGATATTTTCAACTATGACATTTCGTGTTGCTTCCAGTCTAGGTCTTGTATGTTTCACTCTAAGAGCATGTTTTTCAGTCACGACATCACAAGTAGGCATTAGATACCTGGCATATCTTACAAATTATTTATCATAACTTTCAACGCAAACTAGTTTACCTTAACTTTTAACATTACAATGTTAAAGAATTTCATATTTAGTAGGAATGAAATTATCAAAGTATAATTTAGATAAGGTTATTTTAATAACTTTTATATACAATGTAAAATTACTTGGGTAAATAAAATGAAACAACTTGTTACTAAAGATACGAATTACCCTTTGAAAGGTTAAGAACAATTACCTACGATTCCGTGACTCGTGACGTGGCCCAAGAGAGGTGCTTTGGCATTTCGTGTTTGTCACAACCAACGATGGCTCCGAAGGTTTCGTTATATGGATAGATCATTTAAACTTTTATGAGGCTACAAATGGTTTAACTATTTAAGTTTGACATGCGATGCAACGTTGAACAGCCTATTAGTAGGTGTAATAACACTGTTATTTTCATAATGAACGCATCGAAAGGAGTCAAGTATTTTGTAGTTGAGATGGTATTTGTTTGTTAAAAATCTTTAAATTTAAACAACAAATTACATTTTAACTAATGATTAAAAAAACAGAGAATTGTTTTTACGGTGGTTATACTGGTGGTGCAGGAAGAATGTAAACGATTAAACTAAATGTTTAAATGAAATGTGCGCGACTTAATTGATGGTAATAAATGGAGTGAAATATTTTAAATATTCCGTTACGAAATTGGGCTAACGAGCAAATGCAGACCGCGCGGCTTGTGGGGTAAATGCACTTTAGCTCGTGAATTCTCGAGGGAAGAATAACTGTGTTAATAATAGCGTACGCCATAGGCCCTGTACAATATGAATCTTTTAACAACATTAAAAATATACCACTCATAATATGGATTAGGTTAAAATCCTCTTCCATTATTTCCGTTCTTATCACTCTTGCAATCACGACATTCTTTCTGTTGCTCACTAAACGTCAGTGGGTACTTAACATCTTCCTCATCGCATGTTCATTATAGATTGTGTCGTAATCTAGCTTGACACATTATGATAACTACTATTAACTACTCAAAATTAGGTAATAGTAACTGTAATTAACTAATAGCCGAGATGAGTCAAAAGAGTTGACGGATATTTATAGTAGAGGCTGACAAATATCTAAAGGATGATATTAATTGGGTCCCTAAAGTGATCTGTCAAATAAAGTTCATCACAAAATGTTTATTTATATGCTTGGTGACGTGACTGGCGAGTGGAACCGACGAGAGGCAGCTGTTAGTCACATACTGGTGTTACAGACGTCTGTTACGTGGCTGTTGTGCCCATAATAATATAAATGTAATTCCCCAGTATCCAATACTTTCTTTCCACTCCTTTTAAATGACGTTACGACTATTGATTCCTTACAGTTACGTGGGTGGTGCAGAAAGTCTGTTGGATGACGTAGATCAGGTTGACGTCCGTAAAGAATATTTACGTCGCCTTTATAAATTACTTGTGAAAGGATTTCAATTGGAAGCAATTCTTTTTTTCCAACCTTTTATACACAATATTCCTTCTACAGATTGATTTTAGGCTAAATGCTAAGAGTTCGCATGATTAAGTAACAAATTCACCCTTATCACCGAGACCATTTACTTATTTATTCTGCTTTATTATAAACACCCGAATACATTACAATACATTAAGTTAGATACTGCTCATAACATAAACCCAGAAGATAAAATAATACACTACACTAATGAGTTTAAGGCCTCTGCTTTGGGTCCATGGGATGGTTAGTTCCGTAAAGATTTCTTGTCGTCTGAATTTTAAGCCTGAGTTACAATATTAAGTTCCTGAATCACCGTTATTGTTATAGTCAAGTGTTCATGTGTGTGGTTCCACTGCGGGCCTGCGTGCGAGTGCGACCTAGCTGACTACGCGATATCGCATCCAGGTCCCGACCCCAGGGAATATTCCGCTGGTCGTCCGTCACGACATGTCACCACGCTAGGTGGTGGCACATGATACATAGTGGCTTGAACAAACGTGTTTATTTAATAAAACATATATCAAATAAAATATTAATGTTTTTCTGTTTTTGGGCAGATAGAGAAGACAGAATGGACAGTCTTGACATGTTGTGAAGGGGCCCCGTAAATCTACACTTGGGGTACAAGTCCCAAGCGCTTCTATTGATTTCCCTATCCGCCACACTATGGACCTGGCACCCGTACGTACGGCGAATCATTGGAATGCTTAGAGTTTTCGTAGCAAGTCTTATGATTTCAAAGACATTAAATTCTGAACCACCCCATGAGATAATAGGTGTATTGGTGCTATTTTCTCAGAACGCTTCATTTTAGCTGATTCGTATAAAGATGTTCGGTCGCCTATACTTTCTGTATCAGCAGTCAGCTCTAGTAGACTTATCAAGAATATTAATAACGTTTGTGGAATGCTATAAATATTACTTCGCCGTATGTTATCGGACGAAGTGGTGTAACGAAACTATGTCAACCACGATGATAAAGCCTAAATTAATCACAATAATGAAATAAAGGCCATCCTGTTGACGTGGCCCGCTTTTATACAATCATCATCACCAGCCCTGTAATATGGGGGCCTTTCCTATGGATGGAAGAGAAAATGAAAATATGGTTTATTCATATAAGGTATCATTAAATACACTCATAAAGAGTATGGTGAAAATAGGCCATAACCTACCACGATGGCCCAGTGCGGATTCATGGGTATTAACTAGGTACTGCAGATACAGCCGAGGCCAACGGCTTAACGTGCCATGTAGCGTACTTGTGGTAATATATTTTTGGTCACCCATGCAATGACCGGCCTTATCAAACATTGGTCTTCTGTCTTTTATACGATACTTAGTACTATTTGACTGTGGAAGTGCACGGGGTTATAATTTCTTACCAGGCGTTCCGTTCATGAAGGGCAATTAGGAGCCAATGTAAACGGGGCATTATCTGGTGCGTGAGTGACCGTTGGCAATTACGAATTGGACATTAAAGTCCGACTGTGGGCAGCGCTGATTGCACTATTAATGGCAATGGTACATAACAATCGATTAAAATGTACGTACTCAGCAACAATGTTTAATTTCATGTTGGAGATAAAACACTCCGCACAAAAAACCCAACGTTACATTTAGTCATGCCAAATGTCAAGAAAATTTCCAAGATTAAAATTTTTTATTACATTTTGTTATAATTAAATATTGAAATTGTCGAGATAATTAGAGTTATCATATGCTTATTAAAATAACCAACTCGTCATCTTCCTGCCCTGTTCCCAGTTTATCTGAGGTAGGCGCAGTTAGTTTCCACTTCGAATCGTAGCAGCCACTGAAAATGCTGAAATGTTGTTAATTTTCAGGAAACTGGTTTATTAATATATTAACTATAGAGATATGGTCTATATTGATTGGAATATATTTCATTAATTCATATCATCCATGACATCGAAAAGCTATTAGTGATAAATTAAAGTATAGAAAAGTGAAAGACAGGACCCTGTCAAGACGTCGATGAACAGAGAAAGTGGTTAGGACATCAATATTCCAATCTATTCTACTCGAAGTTTTGGCTTAGGTTTTACAGCCGGCCTGCTGGATACCAACCGTCTTTGAGTATGCTATTGTTGGTGGTTGGCTTTCCACCATTCGTGTGACCCAAAGTACTTATCCGTCTACACCGGGCACTCTCCCTTAGTTAAATTTTACGACACCCCTGGGGTGAGGCGAGTCTGGCACTCTACGTTATTGCTTCGCTCCCTGAAAAAGTACATACATACATACATACATAAATCACGCCAATTATGTTAGGTCCCATGTGACAGGTGGCGAGCCTATTGCCATTTATCGGGCACAAAAGTCGCAGTAGGTACATTGCTAGGTGGTATAAGAAGAACGCCGCTGCCCATTCCTCATCACTGATTAATCCTTAGTCGCCTTGTACGACACCCACGGGAGAGATTTGGGGTGGTAACAATTGTATTCTACCCTGCCGTCAGGTGTGGTCCCCACACGGCCATATAGAAAGAATAAGTCACGTACCACGCTAGTCCAGTGAAGATTGATGGGTATGTTTTTAGGTTGCGTAAGAGAATATAAGTGTGTTTTGTTATATTCTCTTACAAATTTACAAACATCCCGATCAGGATAGTTGGAAAACTTAAACGTGGGTAAGATCTTTATAAGCAGAGTAAGTTTTCTGTCCACATGCTGGTCCAGTTAGAGTTAGGAACGGAGGGCTTGAGGTATTGGTTTAGGAGCCTAGATTATATTTCTCTTTTCTCGATAAAAATAGCGAAAATACAATTTAGACACATACCTACTCATTCTATTTGGAAGCTTACAGTAATCGTCAACATATACAAAGATTTTAGTATTTTTAAAGAGTTTTCACGAGAATAATAGCTCTATCTGCCAACTCTACTATAACTCTCAAGATTACTAAAAAACAAGGTATCATCATGTTTTTGAATGTAACTAAATGAAAAACAATGTCAGTACCTAATTATCTGTACATTATGCCGCAGATGACGAAATGTAGCGTTATCGTAAGCCAGTCGAATGCCGAGTGAATACAAACAATACGCGATAATACTATATCCGTCTGCAGTATTTTAATGTTTATCATTTACGCTGGCAACTGTACGTTGTAATTTAAAGGGGTCAACGGCTAAGCATACAACATGACATATTATCAGAGCGGACTTAGCGCCCGTGTCCGTCCGATGCTCAACAAAAAGAACGCATGTGAAAGATTTGGTTGGCAAAAATCAATGTAGGCATTTTCTTCTTCTTGTTCTGTTTTCAGTATATCTGGGGTCGGCGCAGTATGTTTCATCTTTCATTAATATTGGTCAGTCGTCATAAAGCCATCCACTGCCTTTCGATTAATATCATCAATAACACCGGAAAGGTGCAGAGATGAATAAATATATGGAAAAGAGACAGAAAGGGCCAAGTCAAGAGTTTAATCAAGTTCGATGAACGGAGAGAGTGATTGAGAATTCGGGATGGCAACATACCATCCATACTGCTCAAGGTTTTGGCTTAGGTTTTCAGCCTGATACCAACCCTCTATGAGTCTACTTTTATTTAGTTTGTGGTTTGTCAACCTTATTTGCTTACCAGCCAACGCCCACTTAGAAAATGTATTCTTATAGAGCTTACCATCTTAATTTAAGCGACAACCTCTCCCAAATTTAAAATATGTAGGTACCTATTACCATTTGTGTATGCTTGAAACTTTATGTCTCTCGTCAAATTCAAGTAGGTATTTAAATAGGCAAATAAATTGTATTCTTGCAAACAACATAACTAAACCATAAATATTAAATATAACTTATTTAATAATTATCACGCATTCTCAGATAGAGACATCTATTTAAATGTGTTCGCACGTTTATGTGATTGACAGGTATTTAAAGTTGCTGAGGCATTACAACTAATGTGACAGGAAATTAAGTAACCGGTTTGAAAGTGGCACTTAACCGTTTTATAATATCAAATAAATTGCTAAATTAACCAAACACAGCAAAATACGTTCACGTTCCCATTATTTAACTCTACAGAATAGAAATAACTGTTACAGAGACGAGTAGGCGAGACAGATTGGTGGCACATAACATGACAGATTGACGACACCATGTAACTAGGTCGCGATATCATAATTCCTGATAACAGGATATTTATATTTCACAATAACACAGTATCCAAAACTAACTCAAATTGAGGCTATAATGGCAAATTTATAAGTATTCCTTGTTTAATTAACGGAATAAAAATAACCGTTATAAAGCATATGCGATGGACGATGAAGAGTATGCAGCAATCAAATTACATTATCAAATCTATTGATATATTAGCGGTAACAATTCACAGATATTTATCATTCGAATCTATTTCTAAATCACTTGATTAAGGGCCTTCTTCATCATTGCTGAGTCAGTTATGAGTTTGTAAGTTTCTATTAACTAAAAAGCAAGAAGTAGAATACAAGTTTGAAACACCAATGAACGTATAGACGTCATTAAATGAAGAGATCTAACAACACAGTAACAGATCTTTTCATAAAGATTTCTTTATGAAAAAATCTGTTACGCGCCCTTGTCTCGCAGCATACTTGCCTCTCCTTGACTTTTCACAATTGGCTCGATTGACTAAAGAAACTGCAATTCGTGTCTATAAGCGTGGGCAGATACTACCATGTGACGTAACAGTGACGTCATGGTAAGGCCTCGCGGGCGAGGGGGCTTTCGAACAATGTTGTTTAAAACTTTCAGCAATGGGGTAATATGACAATACGACAAGTATGTATGCGTGTATGGATTGTTTATTAAACATTGACACGTCCATAATTATAAGTTGATGACGTTAAGGCAATAGCGTAAAATAATAACATTAACAAGGGTCAATATTGTCAAGAATAGATAAAGATATGTACATTTATATATTTATCGAGCACCTATAATATACTCATTAGTTATGTTTAATTGCTTCGTTATGTTTAATTGTGTCGTACATGGCAACTTAATGAGGAATCGGCAGCAGCGTTCCTCTTGTGCCACCTAGGAATATACTGCCGATTAAAGTGCCCGATAGACGGGTAACAGTTATAAAGCATATGCGATGGACGATGGAGAGGATGCAGCAATCAAATTACATTATCAAATAACCATCGCATATACTTTATAACAGGTTCACCCTCTAGCCTAATATAATTGGCGAATCATGGATATCAATTCATCTCTGCCTACACTTTCCGGGATAAATACGCGTGATTTATGTATTTTGTAAAAAAAATTATCATTTCAGACCACATCGTCTATTGTTTAAATTTTCTTGCTACCACAAACTTTGTCGCTATACATCGAGTAATTGTACATTCAACTCGAGTGCTGGCAAGTAACATGGTAGCAGATAGGCTAGAGTGTTTGCGTAATTAAAGCCAGATAAGGGGGCTGACGTCAAAGCCGCCATATGAGGACGTGAGCCCATCCATAATACGCTTATCACCGATGTACCTACCGCGCACCCTATCTTATGTCACTAGAGTGGTTCACCACGTGACTGTTGACTATCTGACTGGTCACGTTTTTGGAATTAAGAAAATAATGAGAGCCGTTGTTGCGGGAATGAAATATAGACACACACACACACACACACACACACACACACACACACACACACACACGCAGAGACAACCAAGTCAATCATGACGATGTAGATGACAGAGACTGGAGAATGTCTTGCTTATGAGTAAGTGGCGCGGTTTCAATAAACCCCACGCTTATTGAAACAGCTTCTTGGGAATGTGCCTATAAAAGGAACTGACAGAACTACACAGCGTGTTATAATACAAGTTCTATTTTTAAATCGAATGTATTTTAAGTTATAAGAGTTATTGCTGTCTTCCATGCTGGCCTGGGAGCGAAAAAATAACGTACAATACGCCTACCCCGGCTCCCCCTGGCGTGTCGTAAAAGTTGACTAAGGCAGATTGCCCAGTGCACACCAATAAGCACGTTGGCGCACCCGAATGGTGGCGAGCAAACCACGAACAACAGCAGATGATATGAGTCAAAATGTGATGGATGGACTTTTGTCTGACCGATATTAATGGAAGGAGTAACATTAGATACTGCGCCAACCCCAGATAAACTAGGAACACGGCAGGAAGAAGTATTGCTGTGTGCTTCAGTTAAGCTTCACGGAAAACATTACGAAATGTTTGAATTTGTTCAATTCACACATACATACCTACAAGTGTTTGTTAAAACAATAATTCCCGAAAGCACATTACATGTCGGCGCAATTTACAGCCTGCAACATTTCCCATATACATCACATAATGACTACTGAGCATTCAGTGTAATTTGTATCATTCAAGACTCCTACGATCCCGGGCAAAACGCCAACGCGCATAATAATGTTATATCTGAACCGGCCGGCGGGCGGCAAGATACAAACCACCGGTCATTCAATAACTTACATTATACAAGTTTGACGTCACTTGGCAGGTCTCAGCGGGCTGCCTGTACGTTGCCAGTCATCGTAGCGATGTTAGAAGACGACTTGTTATATTCGTTAGCACGTGATATTAGATTTACAATCAGTTTTGTTTCATAATCCACATCACACACGACATCATAAAGATAATAAGACGTGAAGAATGTCGTTAATTATAATTAAATAATGAATCACTACATTAGAAAATTGATGGATTGCTTAAAAGAAGATATGAATGACAAAGGAGTAGATGATTTCAAGAGAGGTGACCGAGATGACTGTATGGAAGTATAACTAACTGCGCCGACCCCAGATAACCTGAGAACAGGACAGGCGAATGATGATGAATCATTCAACTGCATAAAAGATACGTATAATTTGCTATTGAAACATGTTTTCAAATGATTCATATTATAATGATCATAAGAAAACTATTTGTATTATCAGTTTATATAACTATACACCGAGTGTTAGGAGAAATGCATCTGAGAAGTAGCTCATATTTGCTTACTGCGTCTATCTTGGAATCAATCTTTCAAAATGTAAGGGCCGAAACTGTGTGAAGTGGAAGCCGTGAATATGAAATTATCCATGACTGTATTCATGCACACCGTTAAAATAAAACTACCTCAGCTATTTTGATAATGTCTTTATAACATATTTTCTATATATTTTTTCCAATCCAAAGTCCTTAACATATCCTTACACGTTTTGAAACTATTTCGAGATAATACGCCATCCCCTTGTCTTACATGAGACTTAACCCATCCAACTGCTTCGTGGAGAAGCAGTTGGATGGGTGAAGTCTTATGGATTTGAAATTACCTGATGTAACCAAAGTATTCGTTATATCGCTAAGTCCACTAACAATAATAATGTGCAAGCAAACGTCTTTAAATGTATTACCGATATACTTACTAATAGGTACGTTTATACGTGAGCAGAATATTTAATAGATAATTGCAACGATATTGTGGAACAGTTTTTGCTAAAGCTCTACGCGAAACGGATATTGTTAGCGCCTGTCCTTGCTAAGAAAGAAAGACCATTCTGGGCGACAACCAGTCCGAGTAAACTTGTTTCTGCGAAGCAAAAAACAACTTGTTTACTAGCAGAACTGGAGCTTTATGCCGCTGCTGCTCGCAAACCACTTACGTGCTAATAATATTGATCATAACGTTTATCTACCTGTGTTCGGTCTCTAGATTTAGAATAAAAATCATTAAAGGATGAAAAAACGGGCTTTATACCACGTACCTGGATTTTGTTATAATTCCGATATAGGTATGACTGATCAGTCATCCGTGACCATGGTGCATGAAACTGTGCCGAAATTCATGTATAGCCTAGCCATTCTGTGTTATGGAAACTAGATGACGGACAATTATAATAATATACATAACCATTATATTTATAAATACTGATAATATTATACTTGTAATCATGATTTGAGAACAAATGTCTGTGGTAATCACAAACATTTGCTCCAACCAGGATTCAAACTCGGTACCTTTGGCTAATAGCCTTTGGGTAATAGCCATGAACAACTATAAATGACTTTAATGTGCAGATTCATTTACAAAAAATATTATTTATTTGAACGTGAGATATTTCATCATTGCACCGCACCCCAGATGTGATGATTAAAATACAATTTACCTCCACAGCTATCAGAATGTAAATGTTGTTGTGTCCATAGGCAGTTACTGACACGTGGTGCGAACTTGTGGTTATAATTAAAAGTTGGAAAATACTAAGTTTCACGGCAAGGCCAGCAACATAACTTAAAAGTTGGCACGCTGATAAATTATAATAATGGTTTTAATATCTGATTCAAGATATTAAATCCATTATTAAACCAATAGTTCTAAGTAATAAGTAAGATATTTATTACTTAGAACTATTATATTTTTACTTTTCTTTTTAGTCTGTCAGATACGTTTTGATTCTAAAATAAGATTATATTTGATATATTTAACTACTACATAGTATAACATCATAAAGACATAAGGTAACTGGAAGTCTAAGATCATGCTATGTATGTTTGAATACCCTCGCAAATCCTATGAACAAAGGCAAGCTTTATTGTTCACAAGGCAAATATGTTTATTGAAGGACAACTTACGATTAGATAAAGGACTAGGTCCATCACCTGAAGTAAATATGGAGCAAAATTTGTAGTGATAGCTATTATTATGAGTGTTATACTATTTTCATATTAACATTAAATATAGTATTCCTATTGCCTTGAGTCAGGGGTATCGAACAATTGATGAAACCAGAGAGATTTTAGAATAAAGAAACCTCTCTGGTTATTAAAAAGATTTTGGCGATTAGAAAAAGAATTTCGAACAATTATGGTCTTGATGCGGGAATCGAACCAGCATCCGCTGCTAAAAATGTGGAACGCTTCACGATTTTGCGTGTCATCCTTGCGCAGTCTTCTCTGTATCGTTCCAATTTTAGTATATGTACTGCCAAAGCAAGTACAATTACAAAGCGAATTGCATTATGGCACTTGGTACATGCAATGCACAAGTGCATATCTAATTCTGTAGTCTTTTCTGGTTTGAAGAAAACTGGACAATGCTTAGTTTATAAATTGAATACAAATTCGTAAACTAACATAATTAAAGTAATAATTTCGTGTTCAAATATTCATATTGCGTAATCCAAACACATGGTACTAGGAAGTACAAATGATTGGCGTATACAACCAAAATAGTCTCAACTGACGTCACGCACCATTGCCAAGGACCGCTCTTCACGTGAACATGAGTATTCGGTTTGGTTTCAGATTTCCACTTGTTAATGTTTTGATGGATCTATATTATTGTCTGTTTGGTTAATAACTTGAAACGTGTGTACTTTACACATGCCAAAAAATACATGTCATTGTAGTCCCGTTGTTCCCTGAAAGCGGTATTTTGGCGAAGTAGAAGACTACTACTACTTTTAAGTGTTTCAAATATGTTATAATCATAAGTAATGTAAAGTTTCTCCAGACGGATATTATAAATAGGGCAAAAAGTGCTGATTTTATAAACGGGTTGGCATTTTCAATAGGTTTCCCTTGTTATATTCTGTAAGGCGCGGAAGAATATTTTCCACGGGTTTAGCGATGTACGACATAAGTCTCAATATGGTTTGTAACATAGAAACACGCCTATCACTAAACTCACAAGTTATTAACCCCCGAATACAGAAACGCTATTCAAAGTTTGAGTCCTGCTTAACGTTTAAGTATTGTCAAAATTGACGTTTTTCCATACAAATTCTGACAGGTATTGTCCACTTAACTTTTTAAGCGGTCCCCTAAATTTGAGTAGCGTTTCTGTATTCGGGGGTAAGACTCACATTTTAAAGAGCTATAGCTGTTAACATGTAGGTAAGTCCTATGGGTACATCTGTAATCCATCTAGCTAGAGACGGTTTTGCAACTGTGCACGTAAACAAATTAATTATAATCTAGTTCCTCGTTCTATATTTATGGCTATAGGAGCAATTCGGTTCATATTGGATTCACCGAATTATTTGTTGTGAACATCAGGATTTTCTTTACACGAATAAATTATTTAAAAACAAATAAAAAAGTTAAGAGTAATGACGAGAAGCATAATATTTTTCCGGAAAACGATGTACTTTTCAACTAAAATTTTGGAATTTCCCGTGCGGTAACTAGTCCATAGCACAGAGATACAGGAGAAGTTCTTGAAAGTTGTGACCCGAGTGCCCGTTAAGGAGCCCGCTTGTATTGCATCAGCACAAACCAGAGGTGCTAAAACAGAGGTTATTCAATAAGATTCCACGAGAGGCGATTTGAATGCGAGATCTGGTAAAGAACTTTCTTCGTCTTTCAATAGTGCATAAAAGCTGATAGACCCCAAGAGCCTGGTACATGCCCTCCTTGGTATCTATATATTTATAATAAACATTTATAAGCTAAGAATAACCTACATGAAAACGCCTGTGCATCCTAAAACTAACACTGGGTAGGAGCGTAAACAGTCACGCAAGACATCGACAGTGTAAACACCAGTAAATTCCTGTATTTTATTAATCATTAAAGCAACGAAAAGTAATACTGAACAGCTAAATTTAAAGATTTGCGCTCATTAAAACATATGGCTATTTGCAACATAAAAACAACTTCATGTCACATTTACAAAGTAAATACTAGAAGGACAGGAATATTATGACGTCAAATCTTGTAGACGTAGCCTAATCATAAGATTTTGAAAATGTTATATTAAGGGCCTGTTTCACAATCGACAAGTAAGTTCTGAGAAGCTTACTTGGCAGATCATTTGACAGTTGTAATATAAAATATATGTCAATTGAACTTCCAATTAAGCTACTCAGAAATTACTTGTCGATTGTGAAACAGGCCCTTAATGAAATTCTCAGCCTCACAAGTAAAATTATAATTAATATAAAACATTGCGTTTTAGTACAATACTGATACTGATATTAATAACCGCTTCGTTACTATCATGCCTGTTGCATTGTCTACACTTAATATTTATTTATTAATTTATTATTTGGGAAACACACAATATAATAAAACATATCTAAAAAACAAACAGATAATACATTAATCAACAAAGTTTCCACCATTACATATTACTGAATAATAATTGATGGACACAATGAGCTAGAACATTAACTCGTGTCAATTTAATTATTTATTTCCCTACTCTTATTACTTATTAAGTCGTGAATACATTTTTTCCACTGAGATAGAGAGCAGTTAAACAAGTCAATTGACGTAAACTCCCTATAATATTTATCACAAGACCTAAACAGGAATGTATTTCTAGTATACTTAGTTTTAGTAATCGGCAAACAAAATGAACTTTTAAGACGTGAACTTGACCGGGGGCATCTAAGGCCTATATTTTCCAGAAGAAATGGACTATCAATAATATTTGTTATAATTTTATAAAGAAAAACTATGCTCTTTATAATTATTATTATAACGTTACAAATAATATGGGCTCATGTTTAGTCATGCATTTTACTATTATTGTAATTCATGGTATCTGACACTTCAAATATATTTAAGTAGTCAAATTAGTGACGAATCATAATAATATATTGACGAAGAAGTTCGACCTCGGCAACTCGATGAAAAAAAGAAGAATGTGCTCTATACAGTATTATATTTAGAAACAGGGCCAGTGACAAATCTTCGTCGCTCCATATTACGATGATAACTAAACATTTATTGGGCAAGTAATGTCTGTCGCGTGCACTGTGCGGTTCTAATTGACGTCACGGCCCCGCTCACTGCCAAGGCCCCAACGTAAACGGGCGCTTGCTCCCGCATCATGTAAATGCTTCAATAGCAAACTGGCGGGCAGCTTTTTTAAGAATCGTTAACAGGGAAAAACACGATGCGGGTAGTCGACATATTATAAATCAATTAAGTGTATGAAGCAGCACAGGAATGTGGACTTCTATATTGAAATTTAGAGCCGAACAATAATAAATTATCTCAATACTTAGTTAAACAAACTTTTACTTCTATAATCAATCTTAAATAAGTGTATTTAAAAATAGGTATGTCAGATGATCAGACAATATCCATTGAACTCAAATGATTAATAATTCATTTAAAATTGGAATAACCTAATATGGTTGTTTGTAATCTCATATAATAAAATCTATCTCATAATTAGTAAGCTACTTTCTCTCTAGTTCTAGATTGAATTCAATGACAGAAACAAAACGCTAGAGTGGAAATGAAATAAAACAGATACAGAAAACAGAAACAGAGACGGTCGAGTCTTCCATTTACAAAGTACCGTACCTTGAATTGAATAGACAATAAAACACCACAGAAATAACCATATTTAAGAGTTCCGACGGTTGAAGTCGTCGACTTACAAAGGCAAGGGCAAACTCTTTTATTCATAACCAAAAGTCGATAGGTCAAATTTTATATTTACACAAACAAAGAGCGCAAATTGCTCGAACTCGAACAATAGAAACTTTCCCTTTTTAAGGACCAAAAATAAATACAAAGGACGAACAATAAAAACTCCTAAAAGCGATCGCATACAATTTTTTTGAAAAGGAAGCAAGCTAAAATAAACTGTTTGATTTAAAAATAAAAACTACTTTCCAGTACAGGCTTCAAACAATGTAATGCACTAATTTTATTTGTGGTGGTTTTTCCAATTGTTCCCGTTAAAATAAACCTTGGAGTTGACTCAACGAAAGTAGAAACATCTTTCAGTTTCAAAGAACACCTTTATCATTAAAAATAAATCAGCTCCAGAACAATAAGAGCGGCGGTGAACAAATTTGACTTGGAAAGGAGGAACTGCTTTCTCGTTAAAGGGGTACAGTTTTAAAGGAGGTTCTATGTGAAACTTTTGTTTTCATTGGTGTTTATTTTTGCCTGTCACGTGATGTACTGTAAATGGGAGCGTACCGGTCCTCGATAACGTTCTGCAATGTTGAATAGATTGTAGATACACCCACGGGCCTTTTCAAACGGTCGCTTTATGACTCCAATTTTTTGTTCTATATTTTCAGAAATCACCGTAAGAATAGGACTTGCAGCAAGAGGACCTTGTACAAAAAATAAAGAAAGTAGGTACAGTAGCGAAATGTGATGTTTGTACAAATTGTTTTATATGTGCATGAGTCACGTATATAGCACAACGAAATATTAATAAAGAGCAGTTCGTAGTCATCGGTTACATAAACCACACCTGAGACAACATCCTTGTTTGCGCAACATCGATGAGTAGATCTGGACATTCGGCCTCCAATGTGGTGAAAAATGCACTTTATGGACAATTTTCGTGTTACTAGCCAAAAATTATTGTATATAAAAGATCTTGGGTTGTCTCAGTTGTCTGGAGCTTTCATAAGTTGTACACTAAAACGTGTGTCTAAGGCGGCTCTCACAGTATCTTACCAAACTTAGGCAGAGAGAGAAGTCGAGATGGCAAACATGAACATTGACATGTTGTGAGAGGCCCGTAAACTTACACCTGAGTCACAAGTATAAGTGTTGCTCCTGACTTCCCTCTCTGTCACACTATGGATGGAGTTTTCGTTATTTCGAGCCATTTCATTATGAATTCCTATTCAATTTAAACTAAAAGAATAATGATCTATCAACATAAACAAATTAAACAGTACCTACAAAATAAACTGTCTGTATTACAACTCAGACGCAATATCATACTACAATAGTAAGTATCCATTGATAGAATAATCATGATCCCTTTATTATGCCGATGCTGACCTAGAAATACGTCAATGCCATATTTAGATAACCTGCATAAACATTGATTAAAAGTATCGGAAGAAATCGAATGACGTCAAACAAGTCTTAACAAGATGCGAATAGAATATCAGGTTCGCTTTCATGAATAGTGTGAGTGACGATTCTTGATAAAGAGTAAGTCTATGAGTTTAAAACAAACGCAAAATTCTTAAAAACATTTCCGATGTGTCGAAACTGTCTTAAAAAACAACGACAGCATTTCTTCTGAGAGAGAGTCGAAAGTAGTCGGTTTTAATAACATTTTTAAATTTTTGAACAATTTCCTGGACATAACGTTTCCTGTATTGATCTCACAGACAAAAGAACTTAAGTCTAAGAATTAAAATAGCTTGTAAGGCTGTGTATTAAGATCCAAATTTTAGATCAGTTTAAAGGAATTTTAAGAAACTTTGCTGTTAACTAAACTGACCACCAAAATAGACGTAGTTCGGCAAAAGAAAAGTCTTGTTTATATACGAAACTAGCAAACATACATATTTAAATCACCGAAGGGGTATAGAGACACAGACACATTTCACCAACTGTTATGATGAGAAATGGCGTTCCCCGTCAGATATCAATAGGACCGCCTATTGGAATATTACGTTACAATAATAAATTTACTAAAACATAGTCATAGTCAAACATAGGTTATAGCGATTCTAAATCACGTTGGTATATATTTTCACATAACGATCTGCAAGACGGAAAGGAAACTGAAAGGTTTATTGCAAATGTACGTTGTGTCGAATAAACGTTCTTTGTGATGTAAATGGTGAGTGACGCCAGTTCGCGACCATCTGCCGACGCAGCTGTTTGCCAAGGTTACCGCTTGTATATCCTAAACACGAACATTATTTTGATTTCTGCATTTAATAGAAAAAAATGTGAATCTTAAAAACTTTGACCGCAGATGATGGCATACCGAGCAGTAATGAATCAGGAAAACGAATAGTATTTATTGGTCCCTCAAGATTATATTACACACAGTCACACAAAAATCAGAGTTTTCAAACAGTCTTTAAAATTAGGCAAACAAGTCCATTGTTGGAGATAGACAAGGAGTATACGAGACTGTACAATTACATTATTGCAGAAAGCAAATATTCATTTCATCCTCGTAGTAATTTATAAGCCCAAAGTTTTAAATTACAAAAGAGTAACGTGGGACGAGTTGCAGAATAAAAATATTATTTATTTTCTGCAACTGGTCTAAAATGGGCCTTCAGGCATGTAGGACAAGTTGGTGAATCAAAGTAGATCGTGACGAAATCAAAGTAAATGTCCTACTTGTACCTAATTAGTTTCACGACAAACTCATGGCCTCATTGAATGTAATGCTCATGGGGGACAAAGGCCGAACCATCGCAAAGTTCTAACACACTTCTTGTTTTTTCTTGCATTCATATCGGTCAGACGTCATCAAGCCATCCTCTCCCTTTACATTCATATCATCCATCACACGTGTGATAAATGAATGTATAGAAAAGGCACGGAAAGGACCATGTCGATAGACCGATGGACGAAGAGTGATTGGGATGACAACATTCCAATGCGTACTGCTCAATGTTTTGGGTTAGGTTTTACAGCCGGTCGCTTACCCGACACCAACCCTCTTTGGGTATGCTGTTATTACTGGTTTGCCCTCCACCATTCGGGTGCCTCTAGGTCATTCATTTGTCTACATCGGGCAATCTCCCTTAGTCGACTTTGAACGACACCTTCACACTTTGGCGACACCCATTGAGTCAATGTTGACAGTGCTGGCACATTCTGCGTTTTTTTTCGCTCCTAATGCCAGCATGGAAGACCAAAGTTCTAACACACGGGTACACAAATAAAAGTCAAAATATTTCCTTTGCTTTTCCAATAAAAATTTAGCAAATAGAGCGGGTATTCTTTCTCAGAATCGAATTTCATATGGCATACCATTAGACGGCTGGGTTTCATGTGCAAAGTACCTACGTACGTGATATCATAAACACTCCGTCAACGGCCATGAGTTTACACACGCTGATAATCCGATGTACTTGTTAGTTTTAGTTCTATGCGCCTTTGTCGACACTCCTGCATCTGTCGGTGTCAAACAATTTACGACTATATCTGTATGTGTCATAGACTATTTTCCTGTAGTAATATTAATTCTTTATTGAGTTTTATTATGCGTATACAGTAGCATGTAGAAACCACAACACAGCGATTACAAAAATAAAAATGAATGTACGGAGAACCAAAACATGCGGGTTCGACCACTAATGTGACTATGCCTAGGGATGTTTGTAATAATTAAATGTTGTTAACGAATATAAGCACATTCTGTATGTTTAAATATTAAGTACATACTGTTAATACTATTACGCCGAACCTGTTTTTGAGATACCAACTCACCATTACATAATTACTGTTGGTACACACTAAAATCTAAAGTGCTTCACAATAAAAATAGATCTTACTGCCGCACTCACAGACGTCAAATAACTTTAATGAGTATTTAATGTCAAAAAATTTCAATGAAATCTAGACCATAGACCCAGCAAGAATAGAGACTAGTTTTGAATAGTCATTTTTGACATTAGGTAATCATTAACGTTAATTGACGTCTCTGAGTGCGGCAGTTAGTATATTTACTGTCCAATAAAGCAATAACTTGGAGATGGAGGGTTGCAGGGGAGGCCTTTATCCAGCAGTGGGTCTGTGGGATCTAACAGGCAAATAAGAAGAAAAAACTATGACAGTAGAGAAATTGGGTTTAAGATTATTATGGCATTGGTCTGTAGTTTATCCTCCCTATATTGTTCAATCCATAGGAATTGCCTGTGCCCCAGCGTAGGGACATTAAAGGGCTAGTGATGATGACTGTAGTAGTGTAGGTACTAATAGTGTAGGTACTATAGAAACACCAGTAATGATAATTCCTCTTTAGGTATATTAAATTTCAATTTATAATAATTATTTATTAATTGCTCTTCAGTTATAGAGAAGTGTTAAGTGTGTTTCGTATTGATATTGAGAAATTAAATTAGACTGATTAGTAGAATACATTTATTGTCATTTTAGTTTCATAAGTCGTTCGCAGCTGCGATTATCAATGTCATATTTTGATGAAAATTCAGAAATATCGTTGAATAAAAGAATAAATACTATCATTATTAATTTATTTATGCCCATGCCGTATGGTGACGACAGCGAAGAAAACAATTGTCACTTAAAGAGAGACAGAGTTAAATATAACGAGGAATGTAACTGTCTCTAAAATCATTGGATTTTTGACAGTTCAAAGCTATCATAATTATTGTGTTTCGGTGGTCATGCTAGCCGAGCTGGTGCACCATCTAGCAAATTACTGCGATTAAATTTCCCGGTGAATGGCAATAGGCTCCCCCTCTCTACCTACCATCTGCCTACCCATTAGAAGAGTAAGGATTTCCGGATAAACGGCATTAACACCTAAGAACGATTGGTTTATTTAATGCATGTTCTGAAATATTGAAAGTAAGAGTCAATGAGTCGTTTTATGAATAAATAACACAGCAACACAAAAGGTTTCAACATTTGAAGCAAAACGCGCGTCATCGCAGGAAATTCGCAAAATCGCCGGCCTCATTAACTCCGACTAGTGAACCGTGAGCCAGCAACTGATCTGTGACTCCTGCATTCGCCCAATCCGGCACGCAGGGCCTGTCCCCGTAGTACGGGGCGTGGACAAAATCACCTCGGGAAAAGAAAATGTTTTCCTCTCGCTCCACCTCCCACTAAATCCCGAGACAAAACACTCCAGTCCAGTGGTGGAAAGAGATTTTGTCCACGTTCCGTGCCAGGCCTACTGTGGCCAGTCGGGCAGGCAACGAGCAGTCCTTCAGACTCCGCATCAGTATGCGGCGCGCGTTGTGTGTCGGCATTTGCGAAACGTACCGACACTACGTCATGCTTATGTGAGGTGTACAACCAGGGGCGCATTCAGGACAGTAAATTCAAAGAAAATTGTGCTTAGAAAAAGTTCCAAAAATTATACTGTTGATGCGCGGGAATCGATCCAGTGGACTATAATTTTTCGAACTTTGTCTAAGCACAATTTACTTTGTAATAATTTTTCTAAAATTTTCAAATAAAATAAACAGTAATTACACTTAGCTATGAACCATACGTTAAAGTTAAATTCAGCCTCAATGGATATTTTGTATTGCATCATCTGATTTTAAATAAGGACATAACTGCGCCTTTCTAATGGGGTCTGTACTTCTAGTAGTTTGTTGACCTACTTCGAATCAAACATAATTGTTTCCTATCCACGTACCTACACCTCGTAACTTCACACAAAAGGTAAATCTCAAAGATTTGCCCGTGCTACGACTTGCAACAATTAGACCATTTGGAGGCCCCGCCCTCTATACACACACGGCATACACCAAAGAGGTTTGACTTTGATAAGAAAAACCAATACAAGGCCCGGTCACGATTCTACACAAGATAAGCATTGTCAAAAGTTATAAACAGATACTTAGCAAGTTTGTTACGGTGGTTTCGCAAATCACGATGCATCGGATGACAGGATCGTGAGAGAATACTTAAAAGGCACACGTGGTAACACTGGTAACTGCTGGCCCTACGTGCTAGCAACATTATTGCTTGACGCACGCAGCCCGTTCGCAGAGCGGCGGTTAGTTCTCACCGGGCCGCTAAAAGTTGAGCACACAGCGATTGACGCAAAATGCCTCTGTTTGGCCTGGCAGTTTGGAATTAGGCATGCAAATATTGCAGTAGCGGTCTTTTACCCCAATCGGTTTGGCAATAAGGAATACTATGTCCTAAAAACAGTGCCTCCTCTAACAAGAAGCTTCTTCTCCCTGCCCTGTTCCCAGTCTATCTGGGGTCGGCGCAGAACGTTTCCTTTTCCATTCATATCGGTCAGATGTCATCAAGCCATCCACTCCCTTTTGATTCATATCATCCATCAGACCGATGAACGGAGAGAGTGATTGGAATGACAACATTCCAATCCATACCGCTCAAGGTTTTGGCTTAGGTTTTACAGCCGGCCGCCTGCCTGACACCAACCCTCTTTGGGTAATGCTGTTGTTGGTAGTTTGCCCTCCACCATTCGGGTGCCCCAAGGTGCTTACTTGTCTACACCGGGCAATCTCCCTTAGTCGACTTTTACGACACCCATGGGATGAGTTGGGGCTGGCCTATTCTACGTTATTTGTTCGCTCCCAGGTCTAAAGTATCAGAAAAGTTTAGTGAAAAGCTTTTGGATACTTTGAGGTAAATTTTGTATTCAATAAAATCAGGTTTTTATAAAAAACAAGTAAATAATCTATTCAATGCAAAAACTATATGCGTACGATGCAAACTCTTGACAAGTAAGATATAATTCACGTCTGTTCATTTCCGAATAGACCGGCTAAAAAAAATACAGACCAATTGAGAACCACCTCCTTTTGTGAAGCCCACATTTGGCAAGCTTACATTAGTAAGCTCTCTTCTAACGTGCCTAGTGGACGTTAATCACAGATGTTGATAGTTGGTGCACCAGGAACGCTGCACCCAATTCCTGTCTAACCCCTAATAACCCCTAGACACGTTGACGAAACTCGCAGGAGGGTTAGGTTAGTTCCCTGGCGAACTAATTATAATTAATGTATTGTAAATGACTACACATTGATGTTCCATTTAATAAGAAAGCCTGACATATCATCCCTACTTTGTAGAGAGTCACTAAATAATAACAATAATCATGACGTAACATTGAACAACTAGTGACCAGACGCAATTAAACTTCCCTTACTATGTTAACGCTCATAGAGACGCCATTGACAAAACACAAGGTAAATAGGTATATCTGAATGCTACAATACTATTTTCATTAATATTATTCATCTAATTGATGAATCTAATTAGTTAATGGACTTGAATGGTTGGACTACTTAATAAAACTATTTTGTGAGTTTGATTTATTTTGTCATTCCGTTAAAAAAGCTGATTTCTTCTAATCTTTTGTCATTAGCTAAGTTATTATAACCGGTCTAACCTACTGTCATCATAAACCCCTCTAAGTACTAATGTTATATGCGACTTACTAGCCAGTTAGTTTGACGGACACTGGATGCAATCATAAAAATCACAAAGTCGTTTCTTACAATCCCTTTCACATGAATGTGAAAGAAGGTGGTGAAACTGTATTATCTGCTCTTCGAGACCACGCAGCAGTATTGCAATATATATTATAAATATGTATTTTTATGTCACACCTGACCATAAAGTGGACTTTTCTGCCCGCTACGCGTACGGGATATCCCACTTCTTGGTCAGGAGTTTGATCTTACCTCGGGCGATAAAAAAGAAGGCATCAGATCGTATATTTCGGGTGTCAATTACTTGCGATCTGAGGCATTCTTCGTTGTATCGCCTTGGGTATATAATCTACTAATAATTGAGGTAAGAGCGGTGACGAGGCCACGAGCAATTCGGTAAGCTTAAAACGGCACTCCAGTCACGTATTTTAACAGAAATAATTATTTTTAAGTAAATCCAAATAGCTGCACAAGCATTGACCTACGTTTATGTCTCGAATACGTCCCTGTGATCCGGCACGTTATTCCGACCACGTCGGCCGAAGGACGTTGGAGCACGACCGGCAGATGCGCCCGAGTAAATCGTGCTACACCCCTCCCCTGCCCCACCCCCCACAGCCGCCAGCTTTTATCGACACCCACCACTGTGTCAGCGTGATGGTAACACATGGTTCGGGGAAAAGCGTACACGCTGAATAACAATGAGACCTTTATGTCGTATTGACTGGTAGCTGATATTAGGTGCGTACAATCAGTACAATTGTCACCACTAAGGGCCGGTTTTTGATGAATATTTACCTTAACCAATTAAGTGCCGTGTGGTGACGGCAGAGTAGAATACAATTGTCACCACCCCAAATCTCTCCCGTGGGTGTCGTACAAGGCGACTAAGGATAAATCAGTGATGAGGAATGGGCAGCAGCGTTCCTCGTATATCATCTAGCTATTACCTACTGCGACTTTTGTGCCCGATAAATGGCAATGGGCTCGCCACCTATTACATGGGACCTAACATAACTGGCGAAACGTGGGTGCTAGTTCACCTCTGCCTACCCCTTCGGGGATATAGGCGTGATTTATGTATGTATGTAATTAAGATGACGAGTGACAGAAGAGAATGGAAAAAGAGAACATACTGCGCCGACCACGGTGATGAGGAATGGACAGTTGCGTTCCTATTGTACTCATCATCATGAACACGAGCCCTTTGACATCCCCACTGCAGGGGCACGGGCCTTCCCTATGGATGGAAAAATATAGGGAAAAAAGGCCATTACCCACCGCGCTGGCACAGAGCCGATTGGTAGGTATTAACGGCTGCAGACGCACCCAGGACGAAAACGGCTTAACGTGCTTTCCGAAGCACGGAGGAACTCCAGATAATAAATTTTATGGTAACTCTTCCCTTAGCGAAAATTGCTTAGTTTCAGCAGTCGCAGGCCGAGCGCGTTAATCCACTGCGCTATCAAGCTCCTACCTAACAATATACTGCGATTTAGCTGCCCGGTATACGGCAATAGGCTCGCCCCCTTACATGGGACCGAAAATAGTTGGCGAAACGTTGGTGTTAATACACGTTCGCCTATCCTTTCGGGGATATATAAGCGTGATTTATGTATGTATGTGGGATTATGAGTGGAACGGAACGTGCACTGAGTGAAAGGGTTGAATGAGGTTGAATGAACGGGTGAATGAGAGATATGATTATGACGGGAGTGGTTACTGGCGGTGTGAGAAAACGAACGGAAAGTGAAGACGTGATTTTAGAAGATTTAATAAAGAACTCCTTGCCGAAGAAAACCTGGCTTCTCTGTTCCCACATGTATGCTATAGGTGCTAAGAATTTCGGGAGCACACATGAATGGACACCGAAATAGATATTCGGCTGCGTTGGTGTATGGTTAATTTTATTTGTGAATGCAGTGAGAGAATTCGTATTTATTTTTGTACATGCAGACACGTTAATCAGTCCATGTAGGTATTAGTGTCCGTCCATTTTATCATCAATTGGTTAAAATCCTTTCAGGCAATTTGGGATCAATAACACGTCTGTTTACTAAATGATTCAAATAACGACGGAATAAAAACATACACGTTTCGTTGTTTTTCATACTTGGCCTTCAGTAACGATTTTTACCTAATGGTAAAATGAACTACTTATCTTTAATACAACAGACCCTTAGTAGGGCAGCCTATTTGTCCCAGACCACTCCAACCAACGTGTCGAGAATGCGTAAAATCACACCAAAAACATGAAAGCATAGCACATTTGAGCTAGTCTCATATCCTAACTTAGGTATAATATGTCAGTACATTAGTAACACAGGTCATAATATTATATAATACAGTGGGGTAGAATGTCCTCAAGCTGATATGTACGAAGGTTTTAAAAATTCAAATGAACTATGGTCCGATTATTCAAAAGATTTACTCATTCATCACAAAGATAAAAGATTGATAAAACCTATCAGGGAAACAAACCAAAGCTATCTACAGCCAGTTCTCCGAGATGCTAAATGCTGTCTACTAAACCCATTCAGGCGGGCCAGATAAGTGGCCAGTTGTTTTTTTTTATTTGTTTGACCAAGCAACAGAAACACGCAGAATATCTACGTGCTTGACACCAAGCTGCTTGAAGAGTTGTCATAAATGGACATTAATTGTTCGATAGCAACTTAGAAACATTGTATCGCTTGCCACTTGGGGTTACATACATACATACATAATTCACGCCTATATCCCCGAAGTGGTAGGCAGAGGTGAACTAGCACCCACGCTTCGCCAATTATGCTAGGTCCCATGTAATAGGTGGCGAGCCTATTGCCATTTATCGGGCACAAAAGTCTCAGTACTTTGCTAAGTGGTAGGTATAAGAGAAACGCTGCTGCCCATTCCTCAGCACTGGTTTATACTTAGTCGCCTTGTACGACACCCACGGGAGAGATTTCGGGTGGTGACAATTGTATTCTACTCTGCCGTCACCACACGGCCGTTGGGGTTAGACACTGACAATTCTAGCAGAATTCAAAGCGGCGTCTACTTCCACCCAAGACCGCAAGTCTTGAAGAAACCGGAGATCAAGACACACTCTGAGACATTAAGTGGTCACAGTCCGCCGAGTGTCGGTCAGTGGCGTGTCTGCCGGTCCCACGTCCACACTCCACGCTCTGCGAGCCAACCGAGAACTGGCGCGCTTTCTAACGCTCTTGGATGTTGGTTGGCCTTACACACAACATCAATTAGGACCCAGCGTTTCGTAAAACAGTACACCAATTACAAAATTGTGGATGCAACCGCTCGCTTATTTTAGCTTCTTCAGACCATGACTACAAGATACGGTGCTGCCTCCAGTTTTATAATATGCGGTAGGCTTCCAATTATTGAATAATTATGTTAAAAAGATAAAAGTTCCCCGGTACGCACACACTCGGAGAGCAGTTAAGTGATTCAATTCACAGTTGTATAGACAGGTAATTTACCGAAATTAATCACAAGTGAGTAGATTTACACAACAATTTTTAAATGAATCGTATGCGGTGCAGCTTTTAAGTGTTTATTGCTCTCTGTGTACATACCTGTATCGCGATATACGTGAATGGAAAGCTAACAGTGATTTGCGTTACCATAACGTTATAATAGCTCCGTGTGTTCGAGTAAACTATAATCCTAGTGCTTACCGGGCGGTTTAAAAAGCGAGTTTCCAACCGCTACACACAAAAAAATACTCCTGATAAATAATACGAATCGAATGCGAGTCATCGGGCCGGCGAACGGAACGGTCACGCGCGGCGGCCAAGCGTGGCGCGCCGTCACGGGACATGACGCCTGATCCCGACGCGCTCCGTCGCGCATCTAGCTGTGTGAATGCGCCTCAACATTTGCATGACCAACGAAAACCCGAAAGGACCCAGGCAACTGTCATATCTCCGCCTAGGCATTATGGATAACCAGTGGTAGACTTTCTGTTTCTACGGCGACTGTCACACGTTTACATTCCGATACAGCTTATGTCATACGTATATTAAGGCCACGTGTGCGTGAGCCGCACTGGCTGCTTAATGTAAACAAATATGACGATTAAGGAAAATTTACACATTTCACAGATAGTATGAATACAACATAACACTCGGCGTTACAACCAAATGTATTGATAAAATAGAAGTAGATTATATTGTATCGTCTATGTAGGTTTTCGATATTGATATTGGAGAATACTATCAATATTTTGGTTGAGAAAACATGATTGATGGATACAAACAAAATCTGTCGGTATAGAGCATTGGAGTGTGAATCATGATCTCGTTACCGTAGCCAAGAAAATTAGGCCTTTATATTTTTATCAGGTAATTACTTAGTGCAATGTGTTACCCGACAACTGTGTAGGGAAATGCCAAAAATTAAATGCATAACTAGGAATTATTTCATACGTAATCTAGAATGCAGATACAACAGACAAAGCAATTCTCCAAAGCGAAAATTATAAGAGAATATCAACATACTGATGTATTAACTCTTTAGAAAGAAGTTATTTTTCAATTAATAATATAGGTCAAATACATATAAGCAATTTTTGACGGACGTCTTGCTAAATTGTTTCCGTATTATCATTGGATATTATTACTCTTTTACAAATATTCAAAGATTCACCGAATTACACTGTCACCCTGAACACAGTTCCGACCTGGCACCTTGTGACTTTTTTTAGGTCCCCAAAAATTAAGCACCAATTACACACATGGTCAACGATTTTCATCACCAGAAGAGGCTGAAAAACACTTTTCTGAAGTCACCACGGAGGAGATGCACATCAAAATGTAATCGAATCAAAAAGTGCATTTACGCAAAGGTAAGTGAAACGTCTTCCGATCGAACGACGATCTTCCTGATTGGACCTGTGTCCCTGAAAACACACACCCACCCTGCGACCAGTTACCGGACCCAGACGGACGAGGCTGCCGTACCGTAGCACAGGATAGTACCCTGGACGGTCGCTGGGCATTAATCAGACAGGCCTTCTGCCCACAACCCCTTTTCTCTTCGAAATATTGACTGGGGTTTTTTGTTTCTTTCCTTCTCCCCAAAGCCCACGACACAGACAAATAGATTATAATTTCACATATCAAATACAATACTAAGTTACAACCTTTTTACGACTAAGTTTAATTGATTTATAGCATTTTTGTTCTTTTGAATGCCAATAACTGTAAAACAAAATGGAATTTTAATGAATTTTTACTAATAAATGTGCAATGTATTCCATTCTATTGCTCGTTGATCCGATCTATATATAAGATTGATAATGAATATATTACAAAATTAAAATAACTTCCCCAAAGTTTCTTATGTTATGGATTTCTTGGATATTTGTGCCTATTCTGAATCAAAATGTAGATCGATTTCATGGATTATCACTGTTTTATGGCCAATCTTAACTCTACGTTTGATTTGGGTCTCACAATATCGCTACTTATCACATACTATCACCGACAAGATAGAGCTATCGAATAGATTTCGATATAGGGTGATATACAGTTGTTGATAATAACAACTTTATGCAACGTGTTTGTTGTGTGATTGAAGAAAATTATATGTGTGAGGAGATATTAAAACGCTAAAAGTAAACATATATGAAACAGAATTAGTTAAGAAATTTTGGTGAATACTAGACATTTAAAAAAAATAATGAAATGCCCCAAAATGTCGCATGTCGAGTAAGCAGTAACATCATGAACTGTTGCATGCAAATGGAAATTCCAATTACGTAGAACCCCAAATAATTTTACAAAATGCAACATCGTGATAAAGTTCCAAACGTAAACCGGTCCACATTTCAGTTATTCACACCTCAGCAAAACTAAAAAAATACTTAATTTTCTTCTTGAGCTGAAATGGCGCCTGCACAATGGATCCGTGAGCACAAGAGCCCACGGCCCGTCAGAAGTGGATGATAAAAAAGAAAGTCTTGTACCGTTCGACGACCCACTTGCCGGCGCCGGCGGCGACGTGACCGGGGATAAAAACGAAATTAGCTTCACGCTGCGTCTGCTGCCGGATAGGAAGACACGAAAGCGAAATTAACCAACAATTAATATAGCTGGCGACGGAAGCCATTAAGCATCACAGCTATGCATGATTGTGTTAAATAAAGACGCACAGAGACCACTTTCCAAAGCGGTAATATGCGCTCAGAATGGAATTTACAAAAATCCACCCTACATCCAAAATGTAGGGTGCTAGCAAATGAAAAATCCTTCAAATTATAACTTGAGTACTATTACTATATTTTTTATATTCACAGTACGGAGGGACAATGGTTTCGTATTAATATTTTTCTAGATATTTATTACAAAACACCATTTAAAATTGTTGCATTTTTAACTTTATGAGATATTAGACACTAAAACGAAAACATCAAATTGTATTTATTTGCTGAATTCATAACAGGCATTTTGAAAAATACAGGATAAGGTGCAACGTTTAGCGTTGCTGATCCAGAGAATAGACTATAAAACAGAATTCTAATGTATTCTAGTGAGACTGCACACAAAACGAAAATAACGGTCACTTTCAGAAAAAGCATACACATTAAAATCCAATAAGTTGCCAATTGAAATAGAAGAAGCAGAAGATCCAAACAAACAGACGCCATTTAAGGCAGCCGTGGCGATTTTTTATTTACCAAGCTCATTAACCAATCTTGTCTGCAACTAATTGAGAGCCGTAAATCCCAATCGGAATTGTTCCACTTTAGGCGTCTCTTCAATTGCGGATCCACTGAAATAGGTTGCCTTCGCCTCTTGAGGCATGGCGTGATCAGTGATACACGCATTAAACCAATTCAGGCTATCGCGTCTGCATGATTGTGGAACAGCCCACCTAATGTAATTGTTGTGAAAGTAACTAAAGATCACTTGAGACTTAAGAAGGGAGGCATCATTAAGATAAGATTCGGGAGCAATGGCCGGGCTTGCATCGAGGGACTGCTGCTTGGCCGTCCACTGGCGGCGGAGTGAAGGTGCCGGTGCGGCGACCGGCCTTAACCAGAATGCCGGTGCGCTGACGTCGACGCGTTGTGGTTAGAAAGTTGCCTTGCTTGCGTCACAGCGCATCGGGGTCGATGACCTCGTGCACGCGCCATATTAGATTTTAGGGTTGTCTTAAAAAAAGATGCAACAATTCACTCACCAAGAAGTTGGATACAAAAATTGCACAAACTTGCTTTAAAATCTGGATAATGCTGTAAATTTATTTAACACAAGCTATTTATACTTTTAAATAGATCTAGTCTAACCTCAAAGCGGTTAAATATTTATAATTTTACCGGTAACTTTGATAATACAAAACTATTCATCATCCACCATCACCAGCCTTTTAAGGTCCTCACTGCTAAAGCACATGCCTTCCCTATTCCTATCGATGGAGAAATATAGGGAGGGAACCTATACTTAATACATACGATTGGATGAAATCGCCTCTCGGCTATCGACAAGAAGAACAAGAACATAATCTAAATTTAAGTCATTGATCTCTGTCCTAGAAAGTATTACTCTTGTTGTGCGAATACGAGAGAATGTGGGTACTACAAATATAAACATTTCCAATTGTACGTCTAGAAAAACAACGTAATTAACGATGATATTTGTGTTAGATTGTGACATCTTTCTCAATTCGTGTTCTTTGTGCTCTACCCATGAGGTCGTTGATTCGGTTCAAGGTACATACTCACAAATATTTGTGTAATAAACTCCACGTGTCATATTTGCTCTTAGCTCATGTTTATGCAGTATTTTATTTACCGTTAAACAGTCATAATGGAGATTTAGTTACATGTAAGTTAGTTTCCACATCATTTACACGTAGCTAGACAACTGTGGTAAAAGGACGGATTCAAAGATTTGTTGCGTATTTGTACCATGCACCACCAATTTTACACTCACACCTATCATCTAGCCCAAAGTAAGTAGCCTAAGCACTTGTGTTATGGATACTAGATGACGGACATATTTTGAATATAATTATGTATATAAATATTGAAAATATACTACATAAACATTTACACAACCATGACTCGGAAACAAACATTTGTGGTCATCACAAAGTTTGCCCCTACCAGGATTCGAACCCGGGACCTCTTGGCCAATACCCAGCAATCTGAGCATTCGACCAAGGCGGCCGTCATTTGTGTTTTCTTAATTATTAACTATGCAAAAACAAAGTGTAGCCAGTAGAGTATATCTTCGTCGTTCGCCCTTAAACTGAGAATACGCTTAATTTATTTTTCAAATCATTAAAAAGTAGATATTAAAATATATATAGATATATATAAAAATCTCGTCTCGCACACAGTGTTTGTTATCGAACTACTCCGAAACAGCATGAGCGAATGAAATTTTTTATACCCCTAGGTGATAAGGGCAAAATAACGTTTGCCGTATCAGCTATTTAAGATATAAAATAACAATAATTAACAAAAACAATTAAAGCATTGTCAACCCTAAAGGCGTCACGTAGCATCAACGTAGCGACCTCGTTTGGTCGCGGACGCGTCCACGACGACGCCAGTCAGCGTAACCAGCTGTTCCACACAACCAAAAACATTGGGCACTAGATGACTATACCAACATTTACATCAACAGATCAACACTCATCGCGTAGATTAGCATAGGCCCATGTAGTGCATGTCATACAATTTCAAAGCCAAAAACTTTAAATTTTTTGGGTGGAGATGAAAACTATGTTGGCAGAAGAATGTTTTTGGACATAGGAGAGGAAGACCAAAGAAGAAACGGATGGATTGTGTAAAGGAGGATATGATAGCGAGTGGAGTGGAAGAAGAAAACATGTTGTGCCGACCCCGCCTAGAGCGAGATAAGGGCAGGAAGAAGAAGAAAAAGTGCAATTTTATTTTTTCAGAATGATGTGGTATCTGAACATAGAAAATAGTAAAACATAACTAATGCGGTACAGATACATATTATATAGTTACTACATATCAGATTTGCTATGACCCAGTTAGCTTAGCCTGCCTTGATAATCTATCCGTCTACAATACCAAAGATAACGGTCTTTTTGATAAAGAACACGCTTTGTTTGGTAAAGATTACATTTTTGGTGACTTGTTATTTCATTACATTTACCTGCTGAGGAGAAAACTTAATTTAAACTAAGTAAGTATTAAATAATAAACTTTTCCATAATAGAGTATTCAAATATTTGTACCATTATACCAACCATGGTGACAAATTGTTCAAAGATTCAAACCCTTGTTTGCTTAAGGACCCTAGAAATGTTACCAGCGACAGAACCAATAAGAGGAAACTTGGTTTGGTCATATCTGAGTGTTCGTGGAGGAGAATGCAGAAATATACATTTCATTATTCAAACTACTAAACTTCTACACACCACAGTAAAAATATTACTTAACCGCAAAATTGTGCAAAGGCGTTTATTTCCAATACGTTTACCACAGGTCAAAATAATGGCCGCCTCTCGCGAAACCGGTGTGCGGAACAGGATTCGAGCGAGCACAGGCCCAGCCTTTCTCTTCTGGGATTGTTTCATTTCACGAGTATAGCTACTTCAACAATACCTGTTTCTTAAGGTAACACCACCTTAGTTAGGCCTCTGGTTAACTTGTTGATATACTGGCTATTATATTGCCGTGAGTTCGGTCGTTAGTTAGGTGCAGGTTCGACGGCCGGCCTTAGCCCACTTGAGTGACAGGCCCCAAACGCCCCCCCTCTACTTATCTCTGGGAATGTTCTCAGCGATCGACACATAGTTCAACGAAACAGGGTCACCGAAGTGAATGCGTGTTTGCTCGCCACTAACGTAAATTGCTTAAAACTTGTCAAGAAAAACAGGTAATTGGAATTACACCAATCTGGCAAATGTAGGCAGTTACAGTATTTGTTCGGTTACAAAATATTTTTTTCTATGTACCACATAGGTTAGTCTGCTCAACTGAGACTCTGTCCCAAGCCAATGCTCTTGTGTTGAAAAAACTATTTTATGCTACAAGAACCGTGACTGACAATTTAAAATTTCCCACAGAGCATAGCCAACTGCATAAATTTGTTACGGAGATCAATTACAGGGTACAAATGATACCTATCCTTAGTCAAAGAAAAAGAATGAACAACGTTCTTGAATCAGTTGCCGTAATAAAAGGGCATTTAGTTTCGCCAACCGCGCACGATGGTATAAATATCGTACAATATAGGTACATAGGTGCAAATATAAGACCAAATTTCGAAAAAGTATTGAGTTGTATGTTATTAGATGGAATGAAAAAAATCACCGATTGGTCTGAACGTTGTATAAAATCACCACATACTACACAAACAAGTTGATGACTCAGCTCTACCGTCGTAGGTACGGTACCGTAAAACCAGTTCTGCCTTCTGGCACCTCTTAGTGGAAACACACTGCTGATTTTCCAAGTAAAACGTTATGCAACATCATACGTGACAAAATTTTTATTGCAAGCAGTTTATTATGCCAGGACACAAGAAAGTGATATGACTCAACAACATAAATGGAATGCACGCTCACAGTTTGCCTAAATATTATACCGTGTGTTAGAACAAAACTTATATCTAAAAGTGGTTTGAGAGTGATGTAGAGATCCCATTAGTTAGACATTACAAATTATTTTATAAATCATTACTGTTTAAGCGTCATTATGTCAAGACAAAGGGTGAGTCGATAACGATTGCGATAACAACCAATAATCGATTGTGTGACGAGTGTTCGGGAACGCTGAATCTACGCACGAGAGTACAACCGAAGTCAGTGACACAAGCGACAATTGCTTTGTTTTATGAAGTCTTCTTCGAAGTGTCCATTCAACGTGGATCGAGACAACAGTTGGGCACAACTATGTAACATAAAACATATACTTACTTACATGTAAACTGACCTTGATAGTTGGCTAGCATTTTCCTCATCAACGCGATACGTAAGCTGTTTGCTTACTGATAAATCCATAAATTAATCATTTGAATACCAAACAAAAAATCAGGTTTGAATCCGTTACAACACCACTGCCTTGTTTTCCCGTTGTTTGTTCATTAGATGTGGTAATAAAATTGTTTTTTCTTCTGGCAGAGCAGAAATAAGAAGGTATAGAGATTCAGAAAATCCCAAAGAGGATTGATGTCAGGCAGGCGGCTGGCTGTCAAACCTAAGCCAAAAGCCAAAACCTTGAGCAGTCTCTATGGTCTGATGGATATTAATCAAAAGGGAGTGGATGGCTTGATGACGTCTGACCGATAAGAATGGAAGAGGAAACACACTGCGCCGTTACCAGATTGTCTGGGAACAGGGCAGGGTAAGCTTTAATCAACCCACAACACCCACGAAAGCTGAATATGAATGACTACAAGTTTCTATAGCGACATCTCTTAATCTTAACGTACAACCTAGTTAGGGGGTAACTACCGCACTCAGAGACGTCAAATAACGTTAATGAGTACTTTATGTCAAAAAATGACAATTCAAAACTAGTCGCTATTCTTGCCGGGTCTATGGTCTAGATTTAAATGAAATTTTTTGACATTAAGTACTCATTAACGTTATTTGACGTCTCTGAGTGCGGCAGTTAATCCCTTAAACAACATGACAGTAAATGTATGTAGTTTTAAGTCTGCAAACGTAACCTTATATAGGTAGATAAGGCGCGTGAGTCACGGCCGTCGACCTTGGCAAAGACAAAGACTCGCTATTGTTCGGGAGAACTAGCAGTAACGACGATAAAAGTGTACCTAAACGGGCCGTGGAACGTGTCAAGAGTTATAACAAAACATTGCCATACGTCACTTGTAGTTAGGATTACTTACAAATCTCACAATTCATAATATATGAAGACTTTGGGGAAAGGATATTGAGAATTTGAAACACTTTTCATACCTTTCTGTTTCTGGGCAAGAGAGATTGCATGACAATTTTGTTGTCTGAATATGTTCTGTCTAAGACCCTACAGCATTTATAGTCTACGTCATGGGCCACAAAAGCGATTCCTTCTCTACTGCCTTCTACTCCTCAAATCATTCGTTCGTCTTGTCCGTCATTTAAAAAAACTATTTCGATTTTCTGCCTTCCATCCGATTTTTTTTATTAAGTCAATGGAATATGTGAAGAGTATTCGTGCAAACAACAGTTTTTCACATTAAGATAGGTCCTTACACAAAAAAATGCAATAAATAATAATCGCATTGAAAATTTTGAAAACCAACCTATTGTCTTTAATATTGAAATACTATCGGTATTACTCAACTACTACTGTAATATTTTATCATTGTTCATACAGTTTGGTGGCGATATTTTTGCAAACATGCCAGCAGGTATGACTCAATGCCCACACCACACACTGATTAGGTAATATTTACTCTTTATGAATAAACAAGTTAAAATATGTATGTCAAGTCGTGACAGCCAATTAAGCTAGTGCGTGGCTCAAACACAGAGTCATTGTACACTAGGAAAATCACGCAACCACAGGCAGTGTCAACGGTGCGCTTACGTAACTTCATATTGTAAATAATCTGCATGATTTGTGTATATTTATTTTTAGAAATAACACGAAACCTTGTGGCTTAGAACGCCAACATGATTGCCTTGCGTTCACGAAGATATAATGACACGACAGATTTCATAGCACTATAGTGTAAGGTGCTTAAGTCCTACGCAACGTCACTTGACACTAAACACAATATAATTCGAAATAAAAAATAAACTTTTCACTTCTCATGCTCTGAAAGTGCTCATTTGTGCAGGATATAGGCTGCACAAAATCGAATTTTGTGCTCTAGAGCATTAACGTATCTACTCATAAATGTGTCTATATTAAGGCAAAGAAAATGAGCCATGCAGCCAAACACAATGAGACATTCAGAGATAGAATTTTTGATATTCTAATATTTACTTAAATTTATTTGCCTAATGTGTTTTTTAAGATATAAAAGATATTAAAATTTTAATTCAAGTAGGTACGGTAGGTTATTAAATTAATTTACGAAAATTATTATTTCAAAATTAATTTAATGCTTGGCTGTATAGGTCTGCAGCCCAAACCTAATATCACTGGGAAAAACTTTTCCTTCGGTCTCCAAAACTGTACTAATTTTAGTTTGAATTTTAAGAAATGTTATGATAAACTACTGTTTTATTTCCTCGCAATCGAAGTGAAAAGCAGAGTTTCTACCTCGTCCACAAAACCATTTTTATCCTCGACATTACTATCAGCCCTCGCCTTCGGCTCGGGCTGCTAAAAGTCTCGGACAAAAATGATTCGTTTTGTGCACTTGATGGAAAATCTACTATTATATTACTATATGTTTTTTATATTACTTCCAGGTCGCTCAAGTGACTACCACATCAGCTCACCGTAAGATTGTATGTCAAAAGTTACTTGAGGGTAAATTGCAGTTTTTATTAGTGATCTATACTTACATTATCAAGAGGAAAGATTTCATTGTCTGCTTGCATTCAAAAGGCTCCGAAATATAATGATAAGTAGATAGCCTTTACCTTCAATAAGCCAACAGAGACAGATAGAGATAACTTGTTGGATAATAGAAAGAAAATTGTATACAGCCTATTCTTGTAGACGTACAAAAACATTAACAAAGGTATGCCTCAATAGGTTTGACTTTCTTGTCTCTTACAAACCTGTTATAAAGCGCATTAGCATACCACATTATGTAACTATGTAACACATTCGTCGAGACAAATCATTACACGTGGAAAGTAATACATAAACATTCTACTAACTATAAATATAAATAGTTGGCATTATACGGCCACCAGCTAAACTAATTTACTTAATGAACCTTAACGTTTCTCTTTATAAATTACATGTGGCTATAGAAATATTAATTACAATTGTAGATAGAAAACTAGAATATGCTGTTGGTTCCGAAAAATCTGGTTTCCGCTAAAGCGAGAAAATTGCGGATCGGGTAGGGTTATTTTTCCACCAGATATATTATTGTGCGAGGGTGCGTTGCGACATTTGACGAGAACCAATAGAATTTTCCTAGACACGCAATAGGGAGTGATTCTATTGGTTGTCCACATTTCTGGGAGGCAACCTTACAGCGGTGCCCGTCGTACTGGTCAGAGGCCAGCCGCAGCAAACAAATGTAAGACCGAAGAAGCGGTGCGCGGGCGCCGATAAAAAAAGCAATTTCTCCAAGATCACGTGTAGCGGGTAATGCAACTCGAGCAGCGCTATATCGGTGGAATGCAATTAAACGTGTCGCCGTGACGAATGCCTTATCGCGCGCCCGACCTTGGCAGTGACATTGCACGCGCGGGGCTGCGGGCCTTGGCCGGCCACGGATCGGTCAGCCACGGTAAACAGTACACGCCAACACCATTGTTACCAAAGTACCCGAAGTACCTGCGATTTTAATAAACAATTTAACTGATTTCTATTGTTATCTTCAACGAGTTTATTGTTTAAATTCCAATTTGTATCATAGAAATTACCAATGCCAGGTGTAGACCAATAAGCATCTTGGGGCACCCGAATGACGGAGGGCAAACCACCAGCATATCTAGAGAGGGTTGATTGGTGTCAGGCAGGCGGCCGGCTCTAAAACCTATGCCAAAACCTTGAGCAGTATGCATTGAAATGTTGTCATTCCAATCACTCTCTCCGTTCATCGGTCCCTCGACATGGTCCGTTCCGTCTCTTTTCTATACATTCATTCAACACTAGCACCTTTCCGGTGTGATGGATGATATGAATCAAAAGGGAGTGGATGGCTTGCTGCGCCGACCTCAGATAGACTGGGAACAGGGTAGGGAGAAAAAGAAGATTATACAAATTACCAATCGCCTATAAGGCCACAACCTAAGTCACCTTCAACAACCATCAGAATTATGTCATCGACTCGCAATGCATTCCAATCGGTTGCTAACATTTGTCATGGTAAAGTCAAAGGTGTACACCTATACAATAATATTGTAGTCGTTATTATAGGTAACTGCGCAGAAACAAGTTAGAAATGTTTGTAAGGATGCCGGCTAAGTCGCACAACAAAGAAAAATTCCCACTGGAAACACTCAAATTCGTAAAGTTTTTACAAAATAAACGTGATTAGCCGGAAAACCTAATATAGTCACGTGAGCGGTAAAGTTGGATATTTATTTTGTTTCACGTTATTTAGAGGGTACCTACTTTTACATAGAATGTAACTTCTTTTAAATGTTGGTTAAGATTGCTAGTTCGCCTCTCGGTTAGCATGCACGTTTCAGAATTACCATGAGTCCATCATTCCAAGCTAAGCAATGTTCGCTAATGCCGCAAATTGGGTGGGTGACCAAAAATTTATTATCTGGAGTTCCTCCGTGCTTCCGATGGCACTTTAAACCGTTGGTCCCGGCTGCATCTGCAGTCGTTAATACCCAGCAACCAGCACTGGGCCAGCGTGGCGGGTTGTCGCTCATTCACCATAAGTATATTCTTCCATCTATAGGAATGGCCTGTGCCCCAGCCATGGGGGCAATAAAAGGGCTGGTGATGATGAAGATCATTTCATAGGAGGCCTATGAAATGATCTTCATCATCACGCTCGGGTCTCCGCATCTCTAAGCCAAAGTATTGTAATTCCTTTTGGGCTTATCGCAACTTATGCGGAAACAAAAGACTAATGGAACAAATCGCCAGAAAACTCATAAATAAAAGTCGAAGTAGTCCGTCACTTCATTTTGACGAAGGAATACAAATGCCTCATTACGGCAGGTCACCGATGAAATTGAAACCAAAAGTCACGTGGCAATTGATAGGCCGTCGGCGCGTGAGTAGTTTATTAAATTCCGATTTACGAATGATCTCGGAAGTAGCTTTGGGTGGAAATGGACGCACCCGCGCGGACTGACAATGGGCCCCAGCCAGCGCTCACGACTGCGCAACCTTTTAGCGCGGAGTTTGAATAGCTAATGCAATTAGACGATCCCATCCGCATTTGCATTTCGTACGGTAGGAATAAGGAAGCGAACGTGGCCTGATATGCCACCATTAAACAGCTAATAGCTTTACTATCAACGAATCAATCCATGCCAGCATTAGCAGTACTAGAAATAGGCTTCCCTCAAATATAATCTGTCTTGTAGACCGTGTAGTTTGCCCGTGACCACGGCCGATGTAAAGCGATCGAAACGTTGAGGTTTTTTGATTAGCCTGTAAGATCCCGCTGCTGGGCAAAAGCCCTCAATCTTGAGCGATCCCGAGCGCCCATGACTCGAATGCCTCCAGACAAGTTAAATCCGTTAAAGGTGTTTTATTAGGAACAAATGTTAAGTGCTTGTATAAGAGGTAACTATGTATGTCTATATTAATTAATTAATAACTTTGATCCTCTATCTAAGAAGTACTCATTACGTATACCTCTTGAACAAAAAGAACAGAAGACGGTACCCCTCGTCAGCCCGCCTGCACGGTCCGCAGTAATTGTCAGTCCACCAACATTCTATCGCCTATCCAGCTACGTGAACGCATTACAAACTGTTTATTGATATTCGCTTCAGCGCCGCCGCGACAGATTATCATTGTAGATTTTATTGGGCGAGCAGACGAGGCACTTTATTGGCAACACAAAACATGTGACATGTAGCAGTATGTTAAAACACCTTCAAAATAATCCTCAAATTTACTAGTTATGTATTTCGAAAATCTCAAGACAAATAAGATCTTTATTGCATTATAATATTTTTCTTCTTTATTCCCTGTTCCCTGTTTTTCTGGCGTCAGCGAATTATGTTTCCTCTTCCATGAATATCGGTCAGACGTCATCAAGCCACCCACTCCCTTTTGATTCATATCGTCCATCACATTGCTTGCATGAAATATTATCACTTCATTAATCAGATTCATGAAACTAATTGGAAAAGCGCTGAAGATTCGAAAACGCAATCAACTCTAACGTTCTCTTTATTGGGAGTCTTTCTGTCTGTCAGGTTTATTTTTACCGAGGTGTTTAATTTAGAAAGCAAGCAAATACTGAGATCCTGCGTAATTGAGAAGGCGTTACAGAAAACTTGCCGTTTCCATTGGCTGAATAGAAGTGAAGGGACTTTTTTTTTGCTGAAAGCGTTTCGTTTAACGGCACGTAGCACATTCGAGCGCCTCGTCTGTTAAACCCGACGCGAATGTAAATGTTGGGCCGTGTCCTCGCCGCCGTGCCGGTCTGGCGATGGAATAATAATTTTGCCCGTGAACGTGCGCCGACTAAAGGCGGGACCCTCGTGCGCTGATGCGAAAGGTCCAGGACCAGATTTAGAATGTTAATTACGCGGGATACTGGATAAGAATGGCAATTGTAGCTTACGGGTGCTTTTCACCCAGAGCTGAGGAATGTGTTTGAGGAGAACCAATAGAATCACTCCATTTTGAAATAGACTGACTCTATAGGTTCTCCTTAACCGTATCCCTACACCAATAGAATCACTTCATTTCCAAATAGAGTGACTCTATTGGTTCTCCTCAAACACATTACTTGCATAGCTCTGGTGGAAAAGCACCATACGAAAGGGTTCATTTTGAAAGGGTTTGGTGATGAAAATGTTGGCCTCCGTCTAGGAGATGAGGTTTAGATAAGAAAAAAACAAATAAAGCATTTATATTTAAAACAGTTGCATTCTCGGCATGGTCTTTTCAGTCTCTTTTCTATACATTCTATTCTTCACTGGCACCTTTTCGGTGTGATGGACGACATAAATAAAAAGAGAGTAGACAACTTGATGGCGTCTGACCGATATAAATGGAAGAGGAACCCCGACTGCACCGAACCCAGAGGAACCTTGAAACAGAGGAAGAAGATTTATTACAGTTCCAAAACAGATTCCAGTAACAATTTGTTAGGGTAGTTGTCTTTCCAACAATACCTATCGACAAAGTTGTTATGCATGCAGTTATTAGTGATTAAGATAGAAATCTACACGGGTGCTACTGCTGAATATAGTTATCATAAGCCAGATCAATTTAAAAACATAATTTGTCAGAAAGTCACTAATACTATTATTTACAGCTATCATAGGAGGGAATCGTTTTTATCGTACGTCTATTATGAATTAAGAAATATTATTAACAAAGAATAAAGTTGATGGGGACTAGATCTGCACTTTGTCATTGTGTCATTAGTGTCATTACACTGTGGATTAGCTCATAAGAAACCTTCGATAATCATCAGTTGAAACGCATGTGCTCACACAAATAAAGCACTGCGTAAACAATGAAAAGATCGTGAACACGATCGTAAATCCTCACAATAACTGATTATTATTGGCAATGAACTTGAATTGGTTTCTCAGGTTATCAGTAAATGCAGAATCGCAATAAGTACGTTTACAGACAAGGTAATGTATAAATAGGAATTGTATCGAGACGATCAGAAGCGACTATTTATTGTAAATAACTTACTATTGTTTAAAGGCAGCTATTAATATTATACTATGGTATTGTTGATGGATTATGAACATATTGCGACGAAGGAAGTACTAAATATGCAAACTGAAGAAAAAATATAGCTTTAAAAGAAGTAGTTATTATGTAATTTTGACTAATAATAGAGGAGTGAAGAACAGTAAGACATTTTCATATCTAAACAGCTTCGACATTTTCTATATTTAATTCACGAAATATTTCTGTAATAATTTATAAACTCAAGTTACTTACATTACTATACCGTTTTCATATTTATAAAAAATCACCAACGGTTGAACATGACTTAATGAAGCATGGAGGTATTTAATGCTTGGTCATCCATCGAAGTCACCAAGCGAACATTGCTTGGTTTAAGATTTTTAACAAATAGGCACATCATAATAAATATTTCAAGTACATCGCCCTTCTTATATTAACTAACACAAATAAAGCAGCTTAACCCCCAGTTTACTTGGTGGATAAAAGTAACGTCCATATCCAATATGATTTATCATTATTCACATTTTTTAACATAAGTTTTTTTTAAATTGGTATTTAATTTACTTAAGTACTTAATAACAAAGGAAAATACTAAAGATAGCCAATTGTTAAGCTTAGTAGTTATAATAACACGAACTTTGAAAGTAGTCATTTACACAGCCATTTAAATCTTAAAATTTGCTCGGTTTTATAATCAAACTTTATTTTTGATTGGGGACCGCCGAGATTCACGCGACTACAGTATAGTTCATTATCACATTTTTTTTTTCAAATCTGTGCCTTCTTCGTGTGTACTAAATTGCAGACAGAAAATATTTCAGAACCTTAGTTTTTCATGAATATAACGAGTAGGGTTATTTGACAAAGAAAATAGGTTATACGAGTGATAGATAGGTACATCTGGCTCACAAGTCACGTGATACTTTTAAATCTGCTCACGTTGATTGTTCCCAATTTCTTGGCGGCCATTTTGATCAGAAGTTTCCAGATCACGTGAATGCTGGACGTGACATGGAAAACTCGGTGAAGTTGAAAACTGCCTCATTCCACGGGGACGACGGGAATCCAGAAAAAGTTCAACTTTTATTTGCGGCTCTCGTGCTCAGGCATATTCCAGAAACAGTATTGTGCAGACTCGAAATGTTACAAGAGTATCCTAATGCGCGTGGCGCATAAGGATGCCGCAGAGAAAACTGGACATTTCAATGATGCATTCAATCAATGCAATTAAATCAATCACGGTACAATACGAGACTGTTGAAACCAATAAATTAGCCTAGTTTGCATATAATCCATTTCCTTGTTATTCCAATGGAGCTTTTAAAACAATGGCAGACATTAAAACTCAATAACGACTTCATCAATGCCGCCGAGTACGGCTCGATGGCTAAATGTCGGTAAAACGACCGGTTGTTGATACGGAAGCCGGTGCAATGCGAGTCTCTCAAGGTGAGTGGAGTCGTGAGTCGGGACTCGCTGGTCCAGGGGCGGCGGAGGCTGCGCCCGCGCCGGCCAACGACCGGTCGCTGACCGCCCGGGCCCTTCGCCTCCACTACGCACCTTGACGCAGAGCCCGATTAGAAAGTTGGTATGGGAAAGGTTACCGAATCGGTATTCGAAGTAGGTCGGAATTTATAAGGTTAACCGAGGTCGAGTTAACAATCAAACAGCACTGATGTAATCTGTATTATTGTTCTCATCGAGACTATTCGTGATTTGAAATCTGAGTATTTACAATACAACTCACTTCCAGACAATCTGGTCTGTACCTACTGTAAATTAGTAAAATATAATAGTTATGTTTAACTCGGTATAGCAATTTCCAAAACTCTCAATCATGCATCTTTAAATTGTACTTAAGAAACGTAGCCAAGTTGCAGTCGAAGCGTTGCATTAAGCATTTGAGGCGTACAACCATGTACGGTCAAGTTCGTGACTAGAAACTAGCCAGGTCTCCAATTACGCCACGTTACATAACAACACGTAGTACTATCGACTAACTGTAAGTAACTGCAACGTATCTGGCATCTCAATAACTGATTGATTAGAATATAATAATTGGGATCGATTGTAATCCATATTATTTAAAAGTTTAACCAAGATTTGATCGTTTCAGGTGGCACAAGAGAATGTAAATCCTTAAAGTCATATCGATCGATCAAAATTAAATGTGTATTTTCATTATAGAACAGTATTCCTAAATAAAAGGTCATACATAAAACAACAGATACATTACAACAGAGTGTGTATAGAGTACAGACAAATGTATCGTCTTGTTCCATTTTGTAGTATTATTCACAACATACATTAACAAATATTATACTATCAAATAATTTATCCGAACCATCTCACAAAAATTGCATCCCAGTTCCCAGTATTCGCAGAGAATTGAGTGTGTCAACTACACACTAAAGCACGGATGCAGTTAATTCGAAATTATACTTGACTTGACAGAGAGAGGACTAACTAATTATCGGGAATATGTAAACTGGATTTATTATAGGTAGGTAGGTAGGTAGCTACATACGTAGAAAATTTGTTAGCTGAAACTTACAACTCAGCTAGATATACCATTTCTGTTAACTTGACTCTCTGTTTGGTGGACTTTCAACACTAATCTAACATGTGGATGTCTTGTGGAATTTGGAGAAAGTGCATCAAACCAACGATGCCAATAGTGCAAAAATAATCATTGGTACATAATCAAACATTATTGGCGTCAAAATTAATAGCAAGATTGACCGCAGGTAGGTGTACGTATGCTATGTGAGTATAAGTAAAAGTGAATAAAAATCAACAGGTCTATATTTTATAATTATATGTAGTAGCATCGGGTGGAAGAACAACAAATTCAATTAATCGTTTTGTGATGTCCATCCAAACGCGTAGCCGCTGTCAAAAATCGTGATCACAAATACAAATTAGGTGTTCGCAATGAAACTGTGATAATTGGCGGAGGAAGGTAAATAACAGTTTTTCTATATTTGAAAATGTGCTAATTAGCTCACTGGGCATAGTCCAGCCAGAGTAATGTATATATCAACGGCAGACTTAGTGGCTATTTAACTGGAACACGAGTTCGTTCAGGTATTTTGGAGACGAGCCAAATGCATCGCTGAGCGGCGGAAATGCCTGTTGTGTCAAAAACTTTAGCACAAATGCATTAGAAAAACAATTGTAAGGCCACTACTGATTTAGGTATATTTCGTGTCGAGTGTCACCCAGAAAAATATATGAAACATGTTGTAAGTAATGCAATAAAATGTGATGACTATTTTAATTAATAATGTCTTTAACAATCGATAAATTCGTTAGTTTCTTCGTAATTACTACATAACTGCATTCTGTTACAATCGTATATTTTATGCAAGTGTTTTGATGGTTGTATATTCGATTGATACAGGTATATGATATGAAATAAAGCCTATAACTACATGGTTGAATAACGCACAAAGGGATGTAAGAACTGTAACCCTTCAAATTCAAGTGAACGATTATATTATTATTATTTTTTAAATAAGCCGTGTGGTCACCACACGGCTTATTTAAAATGCAGAGTTGAATACAATTGTCACCGCCCCAAATCTCTCCCGTGGGTGTCGTACAAGGCGACTAAGGATAAATCAGTGATGAGGAATGGGCAGCAGCGTTCCTCTTATACCACCTAGCAATGTACTGCGACTTTTGTGCCCGATAAATGGCAATAGGCTCGCCATCTATTACATGGGACCTAACATAATTGGCGAAACGTGGGTGCTAGTTCACCTCCGCCTACCCCTTCGGAGATATAGGCGTGATTTATGTATGTATGTATTTTTTAAATTGAGTGTCCGCCTGACGGGACCATTTCACAGTAAAATAAATACCATAATAATATGTCACGCCTTTCTCCCACAGGGGTAGGTAGAGATTACTTCTTTTCACTTGCTACGATCCTTACATACTTTTTTCGCTACATCTAATCTCATGAATGTCTTCATGCATGCATGTCTGTTTCGGATACTCTCTTGACCTGGCCCTTTTTTTTCAATTTGATTCTTCTTCCTCTTCCTGCCCTTATTATCCCGCTTTAGGCGGGGTCGTTACAACATGTTTTCTTTCTCCACTCCTCTCTATCCTTCACCAATTTCTTATCCACCCCTCTCGCTATCATAACCTTTTCAATTTGATTATGAAAGTAAGTTTTATTTTTATTTTAATACTATTTGTGAAAGCATATTTACTTGTTCAAAGCAGACGACGTTTAAAACTAGATATTGAGCAAGAGCGTTATCCCAGTTCATTGTAATGCTGTCATCAGGCCGTTGGCGCCGCATGCGGCATGAGTCAGCCCGCAAAGGTTCAGTTTTCATCAGGTTCAGTGATTGCAGCCGTCAGAAATACCCTGGCGCGCCGCCAACCACCGCGGAAACGGAAATGACGCAGCGGACGCCCGTATCAATAACTGGCCGATTGACAGAACGGCCATGAAAGCGCCACGCGGGAACAAACATACTCATACATACATACATACAGTCATACATATAGATATCACGCCTATATCCTCGAAGGTGTAGGCAGAGGCGAATTAAGCAACTACTTTTCGTCAATTAGACTCAAATCACACATCTCATATCCGCTCCGCAATATCATTAGTCAATTTTTGTAAGTCTCAGCTCGGTTCCGCGCAGCTCCACTTGCATGGAAACACAGCCGTAAGTTAGGTCCCATGACTCCCATGTAGGTGGCGAGTCTATTGCCATATCTGGACACAACTTTATTATTTTAGTATTTTGCTAGATTGTATAAGAAGAATGCTGCTGCCCATTACTCATCGCTGTGTTAATCCTAAGTCGCCTTGTACTACACCCAGGGGAGAGATGGGGGAGTACAAATTGACATACACAATTATATCACGCCTTTCTCCCACAGGGGTTCCTTCGTGATTCAGTTTTGAAAAGAATTCATAATTTAAAAAATAAATTAGATGTTTTTTCTCTTTTAAATGATATTTTAAGAATAATTTTTGTATTTATTTTGAAATCACCATGCTTTTCGACAAGCAGATAGGCAGAAATTGGTAGAGTCGACTCGTTTGACATAACAAAAAACGGAACAAACAAATGCTGCAAGGCATCCCGCCCCGCGTGGGTACCTATCTAACGGTTGAAGCAAGCACAGTTAGGGGCCACTCCCTTGTCCTGTCTAACCGCGAACAGGAATCTACTAACAACTGAAAAAAGGTGCGCGCCATACGTGGAGCATAGATCTAAAATATCAGTATTTTTTACGATATTTTTTGCGTCTATTAGAAAGAAAGAAAACGTTTATTGAGACAACGTATTATATACAATAAAAATATTAGGCACAGGTCTCAAAAAGTCAGCCTTGCTAGCGCTGGTCTTCCGCTGAAACCGATCATATCTTATCATACTAGTTGTTAAAATTATTTCCAGAAGGGATGGGATACACCTCTGGTATTAATTATCAAATATCTTCCCTCATTCGCCAATCCTGTTAGCGTACCTATGTAGTACCTAGGGGGCGAGTCTGCTGCACTATCATCAACATAATAGAGGTTAAATTATGAAATTGCCGTTTTATTGTAATAGGTTTTTTGAATCGACATAGAATCTTCATGGTTTGTGGTTTTCGAATGAATCTTTTTTCACATGGTTTCCATGTTCATTTTTTTTAAAAGTGAAACATTTGAATATTGACTTTCAATTGTTTTTGTTATTCAACTTAGACAAGAAAGATGAATACTGCGAAAATTCGAGTGATTTTTGAATACGAGTTCCGGCGCGGAAGTAACGCGGCAGAAACAGCCCGCAATATCAATGTTGCGTTTGGTGAGGCGTCTGCGAATGAACGCACCGTGCGATGCTTCGACACAAAACTTCGACTTGAAGTACGAGCCACGAGGAAATCGCCCACACAGGTGAATAACGATGAATTATGAGAGATGGTGGAAGCCGATCCTAGTCAAACTACCCAGGAATTAGCGGCATGGTTTAACGTTACCTTACGCACAATATTGACTCATTTGCGTCAAATCAATAAAATAAAAAAATACGAAAAATGGGTGCCTCATGATTTGACTGATCTGCAGAAAGAAACGCGTATTGAAACTTGTGTTGCCTTGTTAAATCGGTACAGAAATGAAGGAATATTAGATCGAATTGTGACATGGAATGAAAAGTAGATTCTTTATGATAAACGTAAAAGAAAAATGCAATGGCTGACCCCAGGTGAAACGCCACAACAGGTCCTAAAGCAAAACTTACCAATAAAAAGGTAATGGTAACTGTTTGGTGGTCTCAGCATGGTGATATTTACTATAGTTTTCTCCGATCTGGTAAAGCAATAACGGCAGATGTCTATTGTGCCGAACTCCGAACAATGTTGGCAAAACTAGCAGTAAAACAGCCCCGACTCGTGAATCGATCTTCACCATTATTGCACCATGACAACGCGAGACCTCATACAGCACAAGAAACCGTTTTGACCCTTCAGGAACTGCAGTTAGAAACCATTCGTCATCCTCCGTATTTGCCAAACCTTGCTCCAACGGACTACAATTTTTTCGTGATTTGGACAATTATCTACGTGACAAGAAGTTTTCTTCCCAAGTACATCAGCAGTACATCTTTTCTTCTCTTCTTCAATCTTTCACACAGTTTGTGCAGTCTAGATCCTCAGAGTTCTATCGCAAAGGCATAAAAGACCCTTCCTATTAGATGGCAGCAATGTATAGATAATAATGGTGACTATTTTGTTTAAATAAATTTGTTATAAACTAAAAAATAAACAATTGAGATTTTCAGTAAAAAACGGCAATTTCATACTTTAACCCCTAATATTTCTGCCCCGTTTCTAGTTTATACGGAGGCCGGTGCAGTATATTTGCTCTTTCATTAATTACGGTCGAAGGTCAAGCAACTCCCGTTTGATTCATATCATCGAAATTCTCAAATCTATTGAAACTGAAAAGGTCTAGCGATTAATGATGAAAATAATCATGTCGGGAGACGTATTGGCGTATGAATAAAGAGAGTGATTGGTCATTGGAACTCAAGGGTTTACAGCCGGTTGCCTATCTGCCACCAAGCCCTAAGCCGTCTATCTTGTTGGTAGTTTTGCTTACCCCCTACCATTCGGGAACCCCAAGGTTAACTCTTTATTGATCTATACCAGGAAATCTCCCTTAGTAGACTTTTAAGACACCCCTAGGTTGATTCGGGGCTCGCACATTCTAAGTTATGCTTTCGCTCTCAGGCCAGTATGAATATTATAACTAGGTTAACACGCCTACCACGAATCAAGACCACATAGAACAATTTACTGCAGTTGTGCATATTGGAATCCTCATGGTTAACAAACTGCTCTTTCGGCAATATCTTTCAAAAACCTTATCCCTGGTTTCACCAAGGACTTTCAGCTTATTTAGACATTCAATATTTTTTACAAAACGTAAACGAAATAATTTAGATTTGCTCAGCGAAAACTATAATTATGTTAATTTTATTACATCAGTCGCCTTGTACGATACTCGCTGAAAAGATAAGGGATGGTGACAAATAAATATATCCTGCTCTACCTGTAAAATAAGGTATAAAACCGTAAATAAATTCAAATATGTATTCTACTGAAAATTATCTACAGGTCATATTAAAACTCAATCAGAATAAAAAATAGTTAACGCTATTTAAAGAATTCTATAAAAAATTAAACATCTGATGCCTCCTGTGAGGATTGAACTCACGACCCCTGGTTTACGAGACCAGTGCTCTACCACTGAGCTAAAGAGGCGATGCGAGAGGGCGCGAAATAACTATTCAGGTTCTACAACTTTTTATCGCTTTTTATGCAAACAATATTTTACCTCCTCACTAACTGAATCATTTTTAAAACACCCGTTATAATTTGAATACTTCTTCGATCCTCTCTTCCAAATGGTGATGAAAAGAGACAGATGAGTGATTTTCATTATACTTAAAAAATAAGAAAAAGTGTTATAAGTTATAAAAGCAATAACTTTGCAATAGGGAATATATTTATTTAAAATTTATTTACTGGATGTTATCCATATTTATAATTACTATACGCAATCTGGAAATTGTCTTAATTAGTTAAGCTTATTGTGTTAATTGTATTTTAGTATAGCAACATTACACAATTATTAATTGTTGGTATTTTCTGTATAAAATTTTGTTAAAGTCAGTGTCGACCGATCTTTCATCTTTAATAACGGGTAGACCAAAAATGAAAACCGCTACCCATTATTAAAGACGAAAAGCGGTATTAAAAAATTGGTTGACGGCGATAATATTAATTAGAATTAAATTAATATTACACTGCTTAGGAAAAGGTTAAAATTACTACAAATATATTATCATTCATAAACATTTTACGAATAAAAAAACGAATTATAATTCAATTTTCAATAAATATAATACGCACATACCTTATTTCGTTGTCAGCAGTACCTAAAACAATAATAAAAAATTAACCCTTTTACTTTAATTACTAGTAAGATTTGCAAAAAAACTGCCGAAACCCGGGATCGAACCAGGGACCTTTAGATCTTCAGTCTAACGCTCTCCCAACTGAGCTATTTCGGCTTGATGGAGGGTCGTCAGAAATACAAAATACCTTACGACAACACTCTATATACAGAATGTGTATGTAATGTGGTTTTGTAAATGTGGTTTTTCAAAAACCACATTTTTTTTCTACATACTTGGCAAAATAATTTTGAATAAAATGTAAAATTAAACGTAGACAAAGAAATAATTGTACGAGCCGCGCGGTAAATAATGCTATTTTGATTCCGATACAGGCAAGTAGTGCCATCTATGGAAGCAATGTAGAGTTAGTAGCAGAGTTAAGCAACTTTGTAAAAAGTATGCGCCAATCCTGACGTGATATACCTACTGCCGTTGTAATGAAGAGTGCAGTAATGTTGCAATAAATACCACTCAATAAACAACCAACAACAAAAATGTTTTTGTTGAGTTACTGTGTTCTACATGACAACTAAAAATTTTCAAAATGTATGTCCCAATGTGGGGTAAATGTTTCTTTTTTCTGTTTTTTCTGTAAAAATCTTCTTGCATTTATTTAAAGTTCAAATAATAACTTTTTGAAACATTTAGCATTAAGGGTAGGATGTAACAATCCACAGAATCAGTTAAATTAATATGTGCCTGGCAAAGTATTTTTATCTCATGGTAATATGACTGATATTTTAATTGCTATGAACTTGTGAGGGTTGTGTAGGATTAATTTATTTTTTTAAGTACTGAGTGCACTTTAAAAAAGGTACTGTACAGGTCCCTATACAGATTCATTTCTACTTGGTCAAATCTACTAATACGGGCTTGAGACTCTCATTCTGATTAGCTTACCCCCGAATACAGAAACGCTAATCAAAGTTTGAGTCTTGCTTAACATTTAAATGTTGTCAAAATTGACGTTTTTCCATACAAATTCTGACAGGTAATGTCCACTTAACTTTTTAAGCAGTGCCCCAATGTTTGATTAGAGTTTCTGTATTCGGGCTCCATTGGACATGTGTCCAATGGAGGATATTAATCAGTGCTCACTAATTAATATCCTCCATTGGACACATGTTTTCTGGATATTTCATAAATTGTAATAATTCAATATTACATAAAGGTAATTGAATTATTTTGGCAAAGTATGCACAGATTTCAATATGTCTAGCTTATATCTTAAAAGAGTTTGTGCCAAGTTAAATCCGAATAGTGTTAAAAAAATGTTATAAAGGTGTTTTAATAAAGTAGTTTATATAAATCCCATACCAAACTTTGAAAATAATTTGTTAGTATGGTAGGTATAGGCCGCAGAGTTCCTAATACACCATCCAGCAAGACTGCAATTAATGTTTCCAGTGAACGGCGATAGCCATAACCTCATTAAATGATACATAGAAGTTTATGAAACTTTCTTAAAAGAAATACAAAGATTTTAGTGGTTAGAAAAATAATTCGAAAAATTATGGTCTTGATGCGGGAATCGAACCCGCGTCCGCTGCTATCCGGGCAGGTGCCTGACCGCTCAGCCAACCAAGACACTAATTAATTTGCCGAAATTCTTCTAACCTTTACACTTCACATTGTAAGCGGGTACCCTTGCAATGTAGAAATAAATTTCAAACATTCCAAAGCAGATATTTTTACAAATACCGTGCCTTAGGTTAAGCTTGGGGTTGCTTTTTATAAACTATTCGATTTTAATTTCAACATTAGATAAATGTTTGAAAAATTAGTACAAAGATTTTAGTGGTTAGAAAAAGAATTTCAAAAAATTATGGTTTAAAATGGTATGGTAGTATTCTTAAAATTACTTGAATAAAATTAAATAACTATATTAAAAATTGATTAACTATATAATTTGATACTCACTTGGAACTTGTACCTGGACAGCCTTATCAGCTGCCACCACACCAGCCTCATCAAACACAATACCACAATTTTTATACAGTTTACTGCGAAGTTTTGACCTTTTGTTTGTCTCATGATATTCTCTTATTTCATCCTGCAATACAATTATTATGTTAAAATTTTCTTTAAAATATAGATAATTATTAGTCTTTCGTAACAAAACAATTAAAATTAAGAATTCATGAACTTGCCTTCAATTGCCTAAGTTGTGTATGGGACCTACTAGTATAGCATTCCTTCAAATGCTTGTCTGACCAACGTTTACTGGCACTAATTACGGGAGCCGAGTCTGGTACTCTCAACGTAGGTACTTTTTTAAGACTTTTTGGTACTTTTTGATGGGGTGATGTAGTGGGGTCCAAAGAGCGAATTGTTTTCTTAGGTTTCACTAATAGTGTACGTTGCTTAGGCACTTCTTTGATTTCAGGGGGATAGTCGTTTAAGACAGCAGGAAGTTCAGGAAATAATCCTGAACTAACATTCGAAACAGATGGTTTGGCGCCAACTGTTGAGGTAGATGGGATTTCGTGTCGCGTCACGCTGGATTTAGACTTCACATTTTTTTGAAGTTGGCCATACACTCGCGGCATAACTCTTTCATATTTATTTTTGCGATTTGTGTTATATGACTGCATATTTATTTTTAAATTTAAAAACAGATGGGTTTGTTTTGCTTCACTTCCTTCAAATAAATTCTCAAACTTTTTTATATTTCTTTCTCGGCAACCGAAACTTTATCATACAGCCATTACTTTTAGGTCTTGCTTTAATGAAATCATCATCAACATCATATTGTAAGCACAAATTATTTAATGCCGTGTGGTGACGGCAGAGTAGAATATAATTGTCTGTCACCACCCAAAATCTCTCCCGTAGTAGGTGTCGTACAAGGCGACTAATAATGATAAATCAGTGATGAGGAATGGGCAGCAGCGTTCCCTAATAAACCACCTATACTGCGACTTTGTGTAGTTTAGATGGAAGCTGACATAGTTGGCGAAAAGTGGTTGCTAGTTTACCTCTGCCTACCCCTTCGGCGACATAGGAGGAGCTCGCTAGCGCAGTGGCATAGCGCGCTTGGCCTGCGGTTGCGTAAACTAAGCAATGTTCACTACGACCGGTTATTGGATGGGTGACCAAATATTTATTATCTCGAGTTCCTCCGTGCTTCGGAAGGCACATTAATACGGTGGTCCCGGCTGCATCTGCAGTCGTTAATACCCACCAACCCGCACTGGGCCAGCGTGGTGGGTTTATTATTATTATTATGGCCCAATCTCCCTATATTCTTCCATCCATAGGGAAGGCCCGTGCCCCAGCAGTGTGGACATTAAAGGGCTGGTGATGATGATGACCCCTTCGGCGATATAGCCGTGATTTCTGTATGTATGTGTGTACAATTTATGTATGTATGTTTAATAATGAATAATTTGTAATCGTCGTGGTTCGTAATTTAGATTATGTAATATAACTTGTAATAACTCTAGCGCTCTACTAATGTTGCGGTGCCCTGACAGGATGTCGCATATTGGTCTAATTTAATTAACATCTTTTTAATGTGTGACTTGCAATAAACGTTTTGAATTTGAATTACAAATTATTAACCTTTAAGCCCTACAAAAATCCTAATCTTATTTTTATTTATCAACTAATGCAGATTCTGAAAGTTTCTATATTAGTTACTCATAACACTGAATAATAGTTACAATCTATATGAGAGAGATGAGATGATAAGATTCCTTTTTAGTTCTCATTACTTCCTTTCCTTCTATTATCTTCGTCTATTAATAAGAGAAGTCCACAGTTATTGGATTTCAAGTAAAATATAATGTAATGAAATAATCATTTTATTTACATGTGACATAACACTACATTTAACAAATGCCATTTCTATCTTTGAGCTTATTGTTTTCCTAAAAGTTCATCATGTTTAGTAGTATAGATATTTTTTGCCTCAACCTGAAAATCATCACATACAACTGTGATCTGTTTTGTGACATTGTACACCAGATCTTCAGAAACACCAGTTTGTTTCTTAGCTTTTTTAACGTAGTTAGTTTCTACATCTTTCAACGCATCTCTGCACTTTATATATAAGGCTTTAGCATTTTTAGCCAATGCTTCTCTGTGTTCTTTGGTAACTTTTGGCACAGGCACATACAGTGTAGTTCCATCTTGCTGTGGGTTTAAATTAAGCCCAGAACCTTGAATAGATTTCAAAGCTGCTGGTATTGCTTGAGGGAAGGAAGAAAAACTGATAACAATTGTTTTAGGATTTTTTCTGACGATTTGTGCTAGTTCTTGTAACTCGTAATCTTTTCCTTCAAATTTTACGTATAGAGATTCAATAGAGCCCGTTGTGGACCGCAGAGAAAGATTTTTGGCAAAGTCATCTTTTAATTTATCAATAGCTGCATTGCATTTTTCTTTCATCTTGTCAACTGGAATAAGTTCAGACATCAATGCCAGATTTATTTCTACTTTAACATTTTTTCCTTTCTTTTCCTTTCCTCTGTCTTTATTCTTGGCGTAGTTTCTATTACATGTAAAATGTTGAGGATGGATGATTGAATTATTGCCACCTATTATCTTTGGATGACTAGTTTTAATATATGATAGTGAAGGTAAAATTAAGCGTTGCAATATTCGTGTTCCCATGTTTCTCGTGTATATTGAAAACACATAAGATAAAAATTAAAATCAGATAAATAACCTCACTTCCCCACTTCACAGTTCAATTCACTCGCTCATTTAAAATTTTATTTATCTCAATTTGTTTTTTTTTTGTTAAATTCTCCCTATATTTTAGGAAAGGCAAAGGGTCTAGCCCATACAGCCATGTCTTCAGTGTATATTTTATCTGTAGTTTTATGAAATAATGAGTGGATGAAATTATGAATGAAATGAATATTACGTTAAAATATGGGTGTCACACATTTTAACGCATCTAGAGAGTGCTTGGCGCGAATTGAATGGTAACAGAGTTCATGATGGTGACTGATGAAGTGAGCAAAACCACTTTTTACGTGGTTTTCACCACAACATCAAACACCATCACAAGACTTATTTTCAATGATTCTGCATAATTGCACATCAACACGGATGCATGTGCATCAAAATAACACCACTTTCACTGCACAAAATCCACTCTGTAACAATTTTTGAATTAGTGAAAATAAATCTGACTGACACCACGAAACGCGCCAAGCACTCTCAATTTGTTTTCTATTTTTGAGCAAAGGCAATGGGAAATAGTCCATACAGCATGACTTCAATTTAGTTATTTTGTCAATACTATAGAGTGCGGTCCAGTCCTGATAAGTCCGCGCGTGGTCAAAATTGGAACTAAAATTTGTCTCCTACTTTGTTTGTCTAATTGCCGCACTCAGAGACGTCAAATAACTTTAATGAGTACTTAATGTCAAAAATTTTCATTCAAATCTAGACCATAGATCCGGCAAGAATAGAGACTAGTTTTGAATTGTCATTTTTTGACGTTTAGTACTCATTAGCGTTATTTGAGGTCTCTGAGTGCGGCAGTAAGAGTGTCAATGTAGGCGAGCAGCGCCACCCCTCGCGCGCGGACTTATCTGAACCGCACTCTACCACCAACCAATACCATAATAATATGCTGACAGCAGCGCAGCGCAGGCAGTATCTCTCCCGGAGTGTCTCAGCCTGGCGAAACTCCCATACTGCAGAAAAATTGTATGGAGTTTAGGCAATTTTTAATGGCGACTTGTTTTGTCTCTTACTTCCGATCTAACCTTCCTTGTCTCGCGCTGCCGGAGTGTGTCACTAATGTCATAAGTCACTATGCCGTTTTGAAAATATAAATTAAAGCGTTGTTTTAGTTTAGTTTTCCATCTTGTGCTTATTTATTGTCTTCAGTGACTTATCATTAGTGTGTATCTAACTAGATTGTGTCATTTATTTATGTGCATAACAGCGAAATGTTTTACAAAAGGTGTGAAATATGTTGACTAAAATCTAGTAGGAAATTAAACCAAAAGAGGGTTTTCATGGCCAATTCCCACTAGATGAGAAGCGGTAAGTAGTTTTCCATGTTATTATATAAACGCTAAGTAATTAGAAATAAGTTCTGGTCACTTTAATCAAAAATCATATGCGCCGTAGCGATGTCCTTACTACTTACAAAATTATCGATAAAAAATCTATTTTCGTAAATTTGAGTATCAAATGTACTTGAGATGTTTCATTAGTTTTATACATATAAATATTGTCTATTGCAATCTATTATAATATAGTATATCATATATAGGGTTATTTATAAAACAACAAAAACCTCCCATGACTAGATAGCTAACATCATTGACAACAAAGTTTGTTGTATGAGTTTTATTATTCATCCCTCATTATCATCATCAAAAGTTCTTCTGTGTTCAACTCCACTTATTTTTCAGATCACAGCGTGACTTGTTGAAAGGCGATGAGAGTCATGGCTGCAAAGCATATGAGAGTGGATCGGCATTAACCCCGTTGAAAAGCCGTTTCGGTTTGCGACTGACAGAGATGAATATAAAAAGCTGACGGCTTATCTTCCGAATTGAAGAGGCACTAGAAGAAGAAGACAGCGTGACTGCCGCCTTGGTACACGATGCCCGTCGGGTGTGATCGTTGCCTGCAACCGCATAAGCGCCTCTATTGGTAAGTTACATAACTTATCTTTCCGATATGGTTTGATAGCTCAATTCCTGAAGCTAATGAGTGGTTTATTTCAGAACCAGATTTCATTGATTGGGCAGAACCAGACCTTCGGGCGCGTTACACATAGTCCGCTATGGTAAGCGGTGAACAATAAATTGAATTGATGATGACCAGCGTAAACTCAAACGATATATTTACTAATCTCTATTTATTATTTCAGATCTAAATGTCCTGCTTACTTGCTTACACAACATTGCAAAAACGTGTGTTGATCGATCAGCTAACATCTGAAGACTCCGCCTAGAATATGAGATCAGAAAATTACCAACAATTTTAATTTCCACATTGTAAACATAACTTTTATTTTTTGTTGTTAAATAAATTGTATTAAATAATTACACGTAATTAAATAATACTCAATATTTTCAAACGAACAGAGCTTTTTATTTTGCTTTTGTAGGATTAAAAAACCTGTCTGCAAGTTCTGCAAGGCAGGGGGGGGTACCCATTCGTTTTTATCGATATCGACACATTCTGTAGCGTACACCACATCCTTAGTTTGCTTTTGTAGTATGTTGGCATTACTTTTTTATCTGTCTCTGTTGGTTGGTACGAGATCTTAGCCTAAACTGCGAGTCAAAATTGTCAAAAAGCTTGTTTGAAGTCCCGACTCTTAAACGTAGTGTATTATATACTCTTTGGAGTGTCTTACAAGGCAACTAAGGGTAAAGAACTAATGGGCTCGCCCGTACTTTCATGGGATTATTATCGTTTATATTAAACAAATGGTGAACATGGGTGTCATTATAATAATCACCTCTGCCCACTCCTTCAGGGATAAATATTCGTGATTTTTTTAGGTATGTAACATTGAAATAAATGTTAGTGTTTTACAATCCAATGTAAAATGAGAAAATAAACTGTCAGAGCTTGCTCTCTTTTGCCGATGTTTAGCATTAGCAAGTGATGACCTTCTTGTTGTCGGAGTGTTTGGCGCATTTCGTGGTGTCAGTCAGATTTATTTTCGGTAATTCAAAAAATTGTTACAAAGTGGATTTTGTGCAGTGAAAGTGGTGTTATTTTGATGCACAAGCATCCGTGTTGATGTGCAATTATGCAGAATCATTGAAAATATGTCTTATGATGTGTTTAATGTTGTGGTAAAGTCTCGGAGTAAATAGGACTGGAGTAGCCTTTGCCTAACATTCCCCTCTGCCAAACGCACAAGCATCGGATGCCTGTGCGTTATATAAAACTAGTTGAGCGGCCATTTTAAAACCACAATAATCAGAACGTCTTACCGTGCAGAGCTCCCACTAAAATGCATGCCTGTGCTGTTTTTTACCGTAAAAAAAGTCGAAAACATCTAGTATTTCAAAAAGATGGCGTCACATTTCTTTTTTAAATATTATTTTAAAGATTTGATATGTATTTACTTCATAATTTCATGTTTTAGCATACTACAATTTCAAATTTCGCGCTATAGTCTCGTGGGGAGTCGGCCGTGACGTCATCAAACGATCTTCCAGCGCACTCCCCACGAGACTACCTAGGGTTGAACATTATCACATTTCAATTAATTAAACAATAATTTAAAAAAGTTTGTTGTTAATAAATAAGTGTAATTTTGTCATTTTGTATTAATTAATTACCAATTATAATTTCGTTTTAACAATATACGTTGCGTGTTTATATTTAGTTTAGTATTAAGTACATACCTACCTACACTTTTGCGGCCGCTTGAAGCCTATTTTTTGCCACACTACATGAAAATATAAAATCATAAGTGAATTAATAAAATAAAACAATAATAAGACTATTTTGCCCTTTATTTATGCTGGGCGGCGCTCATAAACATTAAGAGTACCTATGCTGTATATGCTTACAGCGTCCCTGACTTTATAAAATAAGCATGGGTAAAAAGGTACCAGCACAGCCGATTATTTTTGAGAAACCTAAATTTTTTTTCAAGCCTTTTAATTGTTTTTTTTTGTAATCAGCAACCCTTATTGAATTGCACTTCATTACTAGTGATATCGATATTGCGATTTTACGAGGGAGTAATGAATGAATGAAAGTAACTAACTAACTTAAATTTATTTTTTATTAATATTTAAAAGCTCGGTAAAAACCCGGTGGTCCACCACCGGGTTTTTTACCGAGCTTTTTATTTTTTAACGTTAACGTTTTCATATTTTAACGTTAAATTCATTTCATTCATACATTTCACCCACTCATTATTTCATATGACTATAGATAAAATATACTCTAAAGACATGGTTGTATGGGCTAGACCATTTGCCTTCCCTAAAATATAGGAAGATTATAACAAAAAAAAATAGTTGTTGTCATTGTCATTTGTGTGTCAATGTCAGTACTCCATCATGTCAAGTGTCAGTTTGAGTTTTTTGAGAAATTAAATTTAAAAAATTATGTCTGTGCTTTTCCAAAGTGCTCTACATACGGGAAAATATTTTTCTAAATCTTTGCGTGCATCTTACACTTCGTGCAAATGCCTATCTACAAGAAAATATTCAGGTAAAACAGCTTTACACATTCATAGAATGAAAATAGTTTGTAGGTTATGATTTTTATTTAGTTATTATGTATTATCAATTAAAATGTTAAAGAAAAATGTTTTTTTAGGTGCTCCAAGCAATTTTATAACATTCGACGAAGTTGTTGCTCAAAGACGTGCGGAGGCAAGACGTAGCATTGTAGTACAAGTTAACTCAGAATCTTCATTTAACGAATTGTATAGCTATTGTTCCAAGTATGCAGATATCAACGGTATACATCATTATAAAAATTTAATAGAAGAGGTAATTTAGAGGTAATATTTTTTTTAGAAAATGTTATTTATTTTATTTTTGTTAATCCAATTTTGTTCTTTTAGCACTTTATGCTCATTGAATTCAGCACAGAAGAAGGCTTAAGTGAGCTCTTATTAAATTGTAGCTCTCATCAACATGATTCTGAAGTTATGGCATCACATTCTCCATTTTTATGGTTTAGAGCAGTTCCAGGTAAAAAAGAGACACTTTCCGTTCCAAATTCTACAACTCTGTCAACAAGAGATGGGATTTCTCAAATTAGTGACGAGAGTATGTTTGAAGATCTCGCAAAATGTTCAACTGTATCCGAACAAATTCAAATGCTTTATGACAAAACAAAATTAAATGATTTAGGAACTAGGCTCAGGTTTATGGTTGCTAGACATGTAAGTACTTTTGTAAATATATATTTGTATTGTAATGTAGAAGTGTACTATTGTAATAATAATAATTTTTGCAGCTGGAAGTTCTGTTCCAAAGCCTATACACTAATGTCGAAGTGAAGCCATTTGGTTCTTCCGTAAACGGCTTTGGTAAAATGGGCTGCGATTTGGACTTGGTGCTGACTAATGTGGTGGCAAATGAAACGGTATTATGATAATTTTATTAATTGAGCTTTATATTATATCATATCATAGTATAAATGTTTGTAAAAATTTCACTTTCAATATAACAAATTTATTTCTGCAATGTAAAATGCAGGGGTTATAGAAATGTTGGCAAATTACCTCATCTCGGTTGGCTGTGTAGTATAGGCAGCTCGAATTGAAGAGGGTTATAATTTTTCGATCCTTTTCTCAATTTTCTTTGTACTCTTTTTTCTCCCTGCCCTGTTGCCAGTGTGTCTGGGGTCGGCGCAGCATGTTTCCTCTTCCATTCATATCGGTCACCAATTTTCTTTGTACCATAAAAGTGAAAACCATGTGTCTCGTACACGCAGGAGCCCCAGCGGCGGCTGGTGTTCCAGCAGAAGGGCGGCGGGGGCGGGCGCGCCGCGTGGGTGCGCCACCTGGCGCTGGCGGCCGAGGCGCTGGAGGCGCGCGCGCCGGGCGCAGCCCGAGTGCAGCGCATCCTGCACGCGAGGGTGCCCATCGTCAAGTTCTCGCACGATTTGGCCGCGTTGGACTGTGACTTGTGCTACAACAACATGTGAGTGCGCCACCCGATGCCTTGCCTTCCATAGGCAGCGTCAATGCTAGACAATACATTCATATTTAATATCGGTCATGATTGATTGTAATGGAAATCTTTCCTGCCTATTCAGATAAAGCATGTGGCGACAGAGGTGTGTTTAGTTATAGTTATTACTTACACCCAGCACAGTCGTCATTTTAATGTTACCCTGTTGTTGGAAGCACAGATTTTGGCTGTGGATGGAATAATGTAAGATGGTCATGAACAACAATTTCTAGTTTTCCACCGCGACAGCAGGTACGGTCAATGTCGTCGTCCGTAGTCCGACAAGTTCCCGCCACCGTCTCATGCCGCAGGAAGGTTGGAAGGAAGGAAGGAACTTGGCGGACTAACGTTTGAAACGGCAGACAGGAATCGCTGACGGGCGACCGGCGTGTGCTTAGGTCGGGCGTGTACATGTCGGAGCTGCTCCGCCTGCTGGGCTCGGCGGGGGCGGCGGCCGGCGCTCCGCCCCTGACGCTGGGCGTGCGGCGCTGGGCGGCGGCGGCGGGGCTCACGAGCGCGCACCCCGGCCGCTGGATCACCAACTTCCCGCTCACGCTGCTCGTGCTGTTCTTCCTGCAGCAGCCGGCCGCCGGCTGCCGGCTGCCGGCGGTCAACGACCTCGTCAAGTGGGCCGGTGAGTCTTCACCACTGACCTTCTGCCTGCCCTGCTCCCAGTGTATCTGGGGTCGGCGCAGTATGTTTCCTCTGCCATTCCTATCGGTCAGACGTCATCAAGCCATCCACTCTCTTTTGATTCATATCATCTGTCACACCGTAGAGGTGTCTTCACCACTGACCTCTATTATATAAATACGGTGGACTGAATACTTCTACTAAAATGACTAATGTTTCTTGTGTCGATTTGACGCACCCCATCGAGCGGCATGGGTACTAAATTTTACGCTTGTTGCTTGTATTTGACATTACAAATGCAGCTCTAATATTAGTCTAATATTAGTTTCGTACACCAGTGCCATCTGCGCCAAGATGGCGATATTCAAATTTTTATTTTTTGGATGACAAGCTTTAGTCCAGCGTACTTGTATAATAGAGGTCAGTGGTCTTCATGCGTCTACGTATTACACCGGCGCCCATATTATGTAAGCCAATTTCAGTTGTTTTCGTCTACCCGCCTCTCTCTCATTGAGAATAATAGCAGTGTAAGAGTGAAGGGTACCCAAGCAACTGAAATCGGCTTACACAGTACGGGGTCAGATCCGTCCATCCTGATTCATCATCATCACCAACCCTTAACGTCCCCACTGCTTGGGCACAGGCCTTCAGTATAAAGGGAAGGATATAGGGAGACTGGGCCATAACCTACTACGCTGGCCCAGTGCGGATAAACGACTGCATACGCAGCCGGAACCAACGGCTTAACGTGCCTTCAGAAGCGCGGGGGAACTCGAGATAGTACATTTTTGGTCACCCATCCAATGACTGGCCGTGGCGAACATTGCTTAGTTTCCGCAATCGCTGGCCGAGCGCGTTAAGCCATTGCGCTTTCGAGCTCTAATAACGATGTTTCTGATTAATTCAAGATAGAAATTTGTGGCTAGAATTAGTTCGAAAAATTGAGCGGGAATCCAACCCGCGTCCTCCGCATTCCAGGCAGATGCCTGTACCACTCGGCCAGCACAAGCCGTTTTTCAAACATTTATATGATGCTGAAATAAAAATCAAATTAATGATAAAAGATAATTAATTCCTTTCAGGCAAAGAAGACGTCAGGGTGGCAGAGGATCACCTGAACTGCACCTTCCTGCGCGACATAAGCAAACTGTCCACCCCCTCTCCCGGCCCAAGCGATGTCAACCTGGAGACGCTGCTCTTCAGATTCTTCGAGTTCTATGCTCAGTTTGACTTCCACGACATGGCGATCTCCCTTAACGAGGGGGTGGCTATCAGGAAACCAAACTCGCAACCGTTGTACATAGTCAACCCCCTGGACCAATCGCAAAATGTCGCCAGAAATGTTAGTTTCGAGGAATGCCAGCGGCTACAGGCGGAGGTTAGAAATGCAGCTTGGCATCTAGACTCTGTCTGTGATGGCCCCCGGTCTAACGAGTGGGGCTTCCTCAGTCTGATCGAGAGGAGAGCTTCCAAGAACATAAAATCACTCATACACACAGGCAGTTCCCAGAGGCTTTTGTCACTAAAAGACCTTTTTAAAGATAACGATGATGCCGAGCCCAAAGGATTCAGGAGCAGACTGCAGAGTTTGACGCGGAAGAGCAACAAGGAGATAGAGGAGAGTGTCAAAGCAATGAAAGAGGTGTTGAAGAGTAAGCAGGAAAGTTTCGCGAAAAAGGAGACAATGAAATTCAAAAACAGGCAAGTAGAGAGTGATGTGTACCGGATACAGAGGAATAAAATTCTCTAGGGAAAGTGACGTGGAAAGTGTTATTGTAATGCCTACATGAAAATTGGACTGACTAAAATTAAGTAGACATATTGGTCACAGTTACTAATTATAGTTCGGTTTTATAAAATGGGACCAGTTTTTTAAAACCTTTGTGGGACACTTGACATTTGATTTGATTTTTAATTCATTATCAATAGCAATAAACATTAGAAGTGAAATTCTGGCCAAGGAGACACATTAAAAACTTGTTGATAATGATCCGCCGTGTGGTGACGGCAGAGTAGAATACAACTGTCACCTCCCCAAATCTCTCCCGTGGATGTCGTACAAGGCGACTGAGGATCAATCAGTGATGAGGAATGGGCAGCGGCGTTCCTCTTATACCACCCAGCAATGTACTGCGACTTTTGTGCCCGATAGATGGCAATAGACTCGCCACTTATTATATGGGACTTGACATAGTTGGCGAAACGTGGGTGCTAGTTCACCTCTGCCTAAATATATTGATAATTATAAGTAAGTATTGACAATATAAAACATAAACATTATCCATGTTAATGAATTGAAAATCAGTCTTTATACATGAGTTTATACTTAAATATGTTCCTGTAAACTATAAACGTTTCTGTAACCAAGCAGAATAAAGATAAAATTAATAAAGAGAGGTAGGTACTAATTTGTACGAGAGTACTTATTGTGAGAATGGTTGTTCAATATAATTTGGCTGAGGAATGATGAATACATATTGTAAATACCGTATAAAAATGATGTTGTTATAGATTGTAGCTTGTTTTGCAAAGAAAAAGTTCTTGTTTTTTATGTGTACCTACTGTTATGAACGATGAAAGAACAGGAATTGTAAATAAAAGAAGTTTACAATTTTGGTTTGTTTGTTTAATATTTTTAAACCTCACGTTTCCTTTGATGTTTTTAACATTGAAAGCACACCATGCGTACTGGATTTTTTTATACAAATTAGTCAAAAAATAGTTGTAGCACAAACTACATAAATATTTAGCTTGAAGCTATAATGCTCATAATTAAACTTTAAAATATATGGGCCTGTTTCACAATCGACAAATATGTTCGAAGTAGCTTACTTTGCAGTTCAATTGACATATATGTCATATTACAACTGTCAAATGATCTGCGAAGTAAGCTACTTAGAACTTGCTTGTCGATTGTGAAACAGGCCCTAAAAGTAACAAATATACATCGCAATAAAAATAACTAACCAAATTGAAATAAATACAGTAAAGTGACTGTCGGAATGAAAAAAAATATATTACCCTTTATAGGTCTGCTGTAAATAGTTGCCACCATAATTTTAATATTTATGACTCGTAAGAAGATATAAACCCAATAAAAAAATGTATGCATTTCCCCATAAACATCAAAAATAAATATTATTATAAAATATGCTCCAGTAAATTATTTAAACAAACTGATCAGTTTCAAAGATGTTTGGTGGTTAGAAAGAGAATTTCGAAAAATTATGGTCTTGATGCGGGACTCGAACCCGCGTCCGCTGCTATCCGGGCAGGTGCCTGACCGCTCGGCCAACCAAGACTAACCACCAAAAATCTTTGGACTAATTTTTCTAACATTTATATAATGTTGAAATTAAGATCGAAAGATCAGTTTCAAATTAAAATATTAATAAACAGTTCTATTTTAGGGTTCACAACTTCATAGTTCTGTATGGAGTCTTTATCGGCAAGCATTCGTCTGAATAAGACCAAGTTGTGATTGCACAATTTGTCGAACGTGTCTCTATACACGGGGTTATCTATGACCGAACGCACCGAGTGTATTGCACTGCCGTTGCCTAGAGTCACCACCATTTGAGCACACTCCCTAGTCCACACGGTTTCTTCCAGGAATATATTGTATCTTTCATTCTGATCGAACACACGGCACTGAAAAGAGATTTAACGATAGAATTATAAGACTGAAGTACCTATAAGCATTTACATTTCACATTTCCAATATACTATTTTCTATACCCAATAAACTGCGATTTACGTAAGATGGCGAAACGTGGATTAATTCACTTCTGCCACCCCTTCGGGGATAAATAGCACAGCCTCCAATAATTTAGGAGGTATTTACAATAGTATTTAAAAAAGCTCATTGGATTCGATTTCGAACATTTTTACAATGATCGTTGAAACATTATTGCTTAGAAGGAAGCAATAATGCTTGTGCCAGGCTCCGCAGTTCGCTATGTTACCTACATCAAATATTCTCAACAAATGAATATAAATAAATAAATGGTCGATGATAAACCAAGGGCGATAGTAGTAGATTTTCCATCAAGTGCATAAAACGGATCATTTTTGTCCGAGACTTTTAGCGGCCCGAGCCTAAGGCGAGGGCTGATAGTAATGTCGAGGATAAAAATGGTTTTGTGGACGAGTTAGAAACTCTGCTTTTCACTTCGATTGCGAGGAAATAAAACAGTAATTTATCTTAACATTTCTTAAAATTCAAACTAAAATTAGTACAGTTTTGAATACGAAAGGAAATTGTTTTTCCCATTGATATTAGGCTTGGGCTACAGACCTATACAGCCAAGTATTAAATTAATTTTGAAATAATAATTTTCTTAAATTAATTTAATACTTACCGTACCTACTTGAATTAAAATTTTAATATCTTTTATGTCTTAAAAAACACATTAGGCAAATAAATTTAAGTAAATATCAAAAAATAACAAATTCTATGTCTGAATTTCTTATTGAGTTTGGCTGCATAGCTCATTTTCTTTGCCTTAATATGGATACTTTTATGATTAGATACGTTAATGCTCTAGAGCACAAAATTCGATTTTGTGCAGCCTATATCCTGCACAAACAAGCACTTTCAGAGCATGAGAAGTGAAAAACAATGAATGTGTCATATCGCAATTATTTGACGATAATATAAGATAAGATAAAATATGCGATTATAGTCAGGTGTGACATAAAATTGACGGTAGTGTAACTAACCTCGTCATTAATCTCATCAGTGAGGCAGACTTCGGACCTGAAGTCCAGGAGAGCCAGCAGAACCAATAACGCTGTTGCATCGCTGTCACCGGCCACCGCCGCCCGCAGCGCCTCGGCCGCGCGCGCCGCCGTCACCCGCGTGACGTCACCGCCGCTGGTGACGTCAGCGGCGGCGATGACGTCACTCACGCGCTGCCGGATGCGAGGCTCGTCGTCCTCCAGCGTGGTCACCACAGTGGCGAGCAACGTCGATTTGAACTCGACTGGTGGGAGAATTGTTTAGAAAGAATTCAGAAAAACCCAAGCATTCCTATGACGGCCGCCTTGGTCGAATGCTCAGATTGCTGGGTCCCGGGTTCGAATCCTGGTAGGGGCAAACTTTGTGATGACCACAAATGTTTTTTTCCGAGTCATGGTTGTGTATATGTTTATGTAGTAACGTATAATATTAAGTATATTTTCAACATTTATATACATAATTATATTAAAAATATGTCCGTCATCTAGTATCCATAACACAAGTGCTTAGGCTACTTACTTTTGGCTAGATGATAGGTGTGAGTGTAAAAATATTTATTTATTTATTCTTTTGTTTTTGCTCTTTTTAATCAGCAATCAAAATTATTTCAATTAGGATGAATACTATCTAGTAATATAAGTTAAGGTACGTTTCGTACTTACATTTTTCTTTATCATTCAACGCGTTCAATTCTAAACGCAATAAAGTCTTATAATTATTTTCCAAGAAACCGGCGACCACGCATCTTGTATTGTCGCTATTCTCAGCAGAACAACACGCGAATATCATCCTTAGCACATCCAGTACAGTTGAATCATTTAGAGAGCAGTCTTCAAGTTTATTCGATATAAATTTCGATAGACATTCCAAGTAGATATGGGTTAAATTCTCATGTTCAGTCTGAACACAGTCCAAAAGTTTACGAATGATATCCTCGTCGGATATATCAGCCACATTCTTGTTCGATTTCACAGCAACTATCGACTTCTGTGTGTCTCTTTCTAATGATAAAACTAATAAGCTCTTCTGTGTGCATTCCATATATCGATGATTTTTCATTACCGTACATAGCTTTTCAATATAAAGAGAGCTTCCGCTCAACCGGTTTAAGATTTTTTCATTTTCAAACACGGAAAGATGTTCCAGGAATTTGCAATTTTCGATTTCATTTTTTTTATATGACAGCAATAAGTAATTAAGGGTACTCAGCAGGACGTCATAACAGTAGTGTCCTAAACCTTTGAATATTAGTTCAACTAAATCTTCAATATTTGAAGTTTTGTTTAATATAACAATATATAAGTACATAACATTCGACAAGCACACTTCTCTCCCCAATGTGATTGATGGTATTTTCTTAGTGAAAAGAAGTCTCTCTAAATACTGTTTTATTGTGTCCATCATTTCAGTATTTATTAAATCAGGAAAACTGTAAAAAAATATAATTGTGTAAATTGTTACCATGTGTGTAAATTATAATATCATATATAAAGAAAGAATGCATGTGAGAGTTTTGATAAGCAAGTGAATAATAATAAAATATATTGAATAGTCTGACAGATACCGCACCTTAACATCATTAAATTGATAGCCTTTACGTATTCATCGACAATCACATAACAAGGCCTTTCCCCAATCCCTTGCTCCAATATCCAAAATGTGTTTTGAATTGCCTTCTCGATCCGTTCATTAGCTTCATCTTGAATTATCAGATCTGGAGGCCTGGTGGCCAGGAACTTAGTAAGTTGCAGTAACGTACCGTGGCAGTAATTCCTTTTGACTGTGGGTTCAGCGATAATCGATAACATCGTCTCTATATATGTAATGTACCTGGAATAAAGAGTAAAATTAGTTAAATGCTTTATGAAGATTATTGCGTTCTACTGCCAACTGGGATATTTGAGCATTAACAAATGAAATAAAACGAGACAAGATAATAGTACCAAGCAAAAACAAATACTGTTACAAAACGAAATCAAATTAAGGCAATTTACATGGATCCACAATAGTAAGCCGTGTAGTTAGCCGTGTGGTGACGGCAGAGTAGAATACAATTGTCACCATCCCAAATCTCTCCCGTGGGTGTCGTACAAGGCGACTAAGGATAAATCAGTGATGAGGAATGGGCAGCAGCGTTCCTCTTATACTACCGTCCTGACAATGTACTGCGAGTTTTGTGCCCGATAAATGGCAATAGGCTCGCCACCTATTACATGGGACTTAACATAATTGGCGAAACGCGGGTGAGAATTCACCTCTGCCTACCCCTTCGGGGATATGGGCGTGATTTATGTATGTATGTATGTACAATAGTAAGCGACTAAAAGTTTACAAAATTAACTCAAATTTTGGGTGAGATATTGGGCCATTAGCGGTCCCACATTTGGGCGCCAACAGTGGAAAACGTGTTACGGCTCAGAGGTCAAGTTATGCATCGTTTACACGGGGTCAGTGACTCGGTATTTCGCACCTAGTAACTGGCTACACGTAGACAGGATCGGACAGTATGTCAGTTGACTGTGGATTATTGGCAGTGGTGGTTGTCACTGTAGGACTGTGGTGACAATGAGGTACAACAAACTGGCAGCGACTGCCCGAACGCGTCCATACAGCGCCAGCCGCACTGGACTTACTGGCCCCGGAAATAGAACGGGTGGCCAGTCACTGGATTGACTTATGAGTGCGAAGTCAGCGCTGGACTAGCTTGAAACTCGAGTTCGCTCCACAAAAGAAGCCCGTCCAATAACATTATTTTCGCTCTTATTGCAAAGAGTTAAGGTTTAAGCCAAGGGACTTCATTTGTGGAGCGAACTGTAGGTGTCTCCGCGAGGCCATTAGCAAGGACTGGCGCTGGACTGGCTTAGTGTACTGCTTTGTTACAGACGTATAAAGGTGGACGCACATCTTTCCCAGCAGAACGTGCCGAAGTAAATGAATTTAAAGAAATGTTCTATATTTAATCATATGAAACCTCGCACACTTGCCGTCCGAATCTGTCAAAAGCTTCAGAATCCTAGAACAGTTCGGATGACATCATCATAGAAGGGTCTGTCAATTGAGTACTATTTTCGATT